>JABFPK010001819.1:0-11053 GCA_022817445.1 Habroteleia sp. ZL-2020
ATGATATACATGAAACGCACTGTCGGGTAAGATTATTAGTTCAATTGATAGATTTTACATGATAAGCATTTCATTATTATTTATTTCTTGCTTTTTTAAAATTATACACTGATGAAAATATATCATCAATAATAATAATAATTAATGTTACGCATGTAATTTGAAATCATTAAAATATAGAAACTATTGTTTTTTATATGAAAATATTTTTTTGCCAAGATGTATAGTCAATAGAATAGGATATTTTTTGTTAAACTTTAATTTTTCAATTATTCATAATATATTTTTGCCAGTGCAATAAATTAATAGATAACTAATTATAGTATAAATATATATGTAGAATTGAAAATAATTTATTAATTTCTACTATTACTCACCTTTAATAAATTATTTTCTCTGTTACCATTATTAATATATATTACACAAGAAAATAACAATATACATTTTGAAATTTCTTTTATTTTTTAAGGGAAAATAAATTTAATTTATTTATTATCTACATAGTTAAGCATAAAAGTTTATGCTTGTTACATTTTATTTCTATAATACACTTTATTTTTTTCTCTAAAATAAATCAATGATTATCTTATAATAAAAAAAATTTATTTATAATCTATAACGTTGATTTTATATTAGTATATTTAATAATAATTAAAGTAAATCATGAAGAATATTCTATTTTATAAAGATGCACTTATAATGTAAATGCAAAATTATGAATGTAGTACTACTAATAAACATTTTATTATTTCTTAATTTACTATATTATATTGTTATATATTATCTAAATTAATGTAAACTTATTAATATTTGAAACTTTTCTCAATTATCCTATTTAATTTATTAAAAATATATAAAATAACACATTTCATTTGTATATTATTATTTTATTTGATTTTAAGATAACAATGATGCTGTATTGTTATCTAATATTTGTTTATTTCAATATAATATAAATTTATGTAATTTAATACTATAGAATTGCTTTACGAATATGTCAAATGAAAATTATTATTATATTGCAATATTAAAAGTTTCAATATTAAACATAGAAGAGAAATAAATGTCATTCTTAAAAATGTTTTGTTTCATTTTTGATAAAATTATTTTAACTGCTATAATATATAATTTTAATACCTATACAGATTCAGTTACTATAATTATTATTTATATTTATATTCACAGTGAAGCATTATCAATCTAAAATGTAAAACTTAAGTAAACAGTGAAAATAAAGAAATAATATAGAATATTTTATAAATCGATGCTATTCACAAAAAGAAAGAATAATAAATTATTTAACATTTATCTATGTCTAACTAATCATATAATTATATAAGTACTTTGGATATACGTACAAGATTAATGATTTCATTTTCAAGAATATTTGCTATTTTTCTAACATGTTATTATAGAAGAAGCCATATATGATAATCCTGATTATACAAGTGATATCTGATCTATTTAAATATCTAGTTTCTTTTGTTCTGCAAAATCTGCTTACTTTATAAAATACATAAAATATATATATGAATTAATGAGAAATATAAGAAATTTATAATACAAAACACACAACAAACTAATCATTATAAACAATATTTTAATGTAATGTTTAGTATTTATTTAAAATATATATAAATCGAATTATTTAATCAGTTTATATAATTTTACTATAAATTAGATTTAGATGTATTTAGTTTTGCTATAAAATTAATATCAGTTAATTGATTAATTGATAATGTGATAAAAATTGTTAACACAGGTGTACAATGTTCTTCCGTCAATATCAGCGATCACTGGCATATCTCCACAAAGATATTTGTGGCGAGTAAGTATAGCTGTGCACGTGGCACCTCGACTTCTGATAGCCAGTGTATATCATTCTTATTATCGAAAAATTCTTCGGGCAACTGACGACCTGCCAACTAAGATCCAAGGAAGTAGACTCTTGAATTTAAGTTATTGGCTAAATATCGCCGAAGTGGCCTCTTTATGTGGTGTTACGTATATTTCAAACAGAGAGAACTATTGTAAGTGTATTAATAGTAATCCAGGAAATATAATTAATTATAATTTTTCTTTTCAGTACAATAATAATCTAATTTAAATTCATCATATTATTTAGAAAATTTGTAGGCTAATCAAATACAATTTTGTTTTTCAGCGGTCCATGAAAAAATTTTTATAATGTTCATGGTTAGTTCTTTGACATATATGTTGACAACAGTAAGGCTTGGTCGTTTAGTGACTCCAAATGCACAAAGTTTACAGTACAAACAATTCCTGTTTATAATGAGTATTGTCAGTACTATTGGCCTTATAATATTCTTCTTGAAGCATCGTTTATTATGTCACGACTTGGGTATGTTAAATTATGAATTACGAATACTGATATAATCGAACTGTATTATAATCTTGACAAATTTAATTGTCACTTACTTCCAATTAAAACTGATTATTAATCACTTTGTTATATTATTTATATTCATGCTTAATAATTATTTTTTTAAAAAAAAACAAGATATAATTTTAGAGATGGATTTTGAAACATGTATAACATATTTTGTTTAAAATATCACCATTTTTATATATACTATTTTCGTTTCATATGGCCAATGAATATCTAAATCAATCAAATTGTTTCAGCATTTAGCTGGTTTTCTCTATGCGAGTATGTAATAGCCTGGGCCAACATGGGGTTCCACTTCACAGTAATTTTGGATTTTCCTCGGGAGCAACTGGTTATAGGAAACGGAATACCCGTCGCAAAAATGGATTAACCTCTACGATAATAATATACATAGTATATTTGTTTTCCGTCTTCAAGTGCCTATTACCTGTTCATGAATATGAACGCCCAGAACTACATATTTCACAATTAATTTGAACTGCTCTTAAATTTAGCATTTTGTACAACTCCTCTTTTGGTAATTATTTGTTTAAATTATTTTAAATGAAGGATCTATTAATTTATTTCGAAGAATATGCTCAAAACAACTAAGTGTAAATGAAAGGAGCTTCCTACTGTCGCCAAGAATGATTATTTATTAACTTTATTTTGTTCAAATGAAGACTAAATGTAAGACTAAATATTAAGACCAATGCTACATTTAAGAGCGAGCAATGGTAATTTATTTTATTGATAAAATAACGCGCCGAAACGGACAAAATGTCGTCAATTTTATTTGACGCGAACGAGGGGTAGGCACTTCGACGAACAATTATGTAATGGCCTTTTATTCTAACTATAGTAAGAAATTCTAGTCTCGATAGAGCCGACAAAGTATCATAGTCTAACCGTATAACAGTTACATAGTTTTAGCGGATATGACTACTTATTTGACAATGTCTGCTGATTTTGTATTCGTTTCGATTTACAAGAAACATTGTTGGTGGTTTTCAAACGTTCATGGTTGTGACCGTAACCAATGTTTTTCCATAACGTCCTGCAATAGATGATTTGTATATAAAGCACCGGTATTTATTGATAAAGAAAGCAAAATCCCGGTGGAAGAGATAAGGGTATAGCAAGTATTATTCGTCGCAAGACGATGCGGCGAGTAAAAATGATAACGACTTCCGCATTCGGATGCTCGATTTCTAGTCAGTTCAAGCAATCTAGTCAAGATATAATTTATCGAATTTAATTTATTTTTTTTAGTTTGATATTATACGATATTAGACATATCTGAAAATTAATACGTTTATTGCCAGCATTTACATTTGAAAGGATATTATTTAGTTTATACTTATAAAATATACAGTGTCATTCTCGGTATGAAACAGAGAATTCAAGTATACTGTCACGGTTTGGACTTTATGTACTATGAAAAAAATTTTTATTTATATTTATTATTTAAATTTAATTTACTAATTATTTTAGAAAGATATCTATTTTTTATATTTTTTAAACAGAATTTTGAAAACAAATTCACAAATGTTTTCATAATTTATCATTTTATGTATTATTTCATTAGAATTAATTTCATATTGTAATAAGTCTAAGCCATAAGTTTTAATTACGCTCGAAAATCTCGACAAGATGCTAGATTTTTTAAGAATGATCAGAAATATGTAATGTTGCGAGAAATCCACAGTTTTTTATCGCGTATTATCTTCCTAAGTCATTTGTATGTTGTATTATTCACGGACGCGAGGATTTTTAATTCCTTTTAATTAATTCAAGAAGAAATGATAATCTACCGTTTAACACATATCACAATAATTCCATCGAGTTACAAATCAAGTCTATACCAACTGCAAGTGTTTCGTAAATTATTTATTAACTTGCTTGTATATTGTAAAACGTAAATTATATTTTTAATAACTTCAATAAATTACACTGAGAAAAAAAACATGCCGAATTTAATTTAATAACGTGTATAAAAATCACCATATTCACTTATAAGTAAGTTGCACGAATATATGTTAAGTGAATCTAATTTCAAAGCAGTGGAGATTACTGTCATCGTTCGGCTAAAACGGTATTTCAAGTCAAGCAGTTCGGATAGAATGGCATGTTTTTTCTCCACTGTAATTAAATAGTAAACAATTTCACAAGATTTTGACTTAGGTTTCAAAACCCGATGTAAAACCAGGTTCCAAGTTCTCAAATTTTGTGCTGAAAGTATTTTGTAAAACTGCAGTGACTTTATTTATTTCACTGTAAATTTGCATTATATTGCAGTCTATGGTTCACCATTAAATAGAAGCAAAAATTTGTAACCTTTTCCACCGATAAAATTATTTATTCGTGGTATTAGATAAGCACAAAGTAACAGTTCGTCGTTCGATTAAATGTATTAGTGAACATTTGTCGAATTACAATGACATTACCGATTGTTAACTTTGTGAGCTTTTCATTTGCCTGAGAAAGAGAAAATGAAAATTACATTTTAAATGTGTAAAGTTAATCAATTATTTTAAATGAAAACAAAATTTAAGGAAGAAAGAAAATAATATACTATACATTATTATATATATAACAAAACTCTTCTGCTTTGTATATATATACAAACACACATATATACACCGGCATATATACTTTTATTTTTATTGCAAACATTTTACGTAATTTTAAAATCATGAATAAACGTAAGTATTATATGCATTCACTGTACAAAATCATGTTTCCAAATGAATAATATCTAGCGTTAATAATGAGCGAAGATTATTTATCAAGATAAATTAAACTATGTATGTCGAAGTTCGACACAATTCGTTTGTAAATTGTACGGCGCTTTTTATGGAGATTATACAATTATATTCGAATCAGATTGTATATGAAATGTCGCGTGCGATTTCTGCGTTGAAATTACGTTATCTTTCGAGTAATTATTCTTATCGAATTATACAATATGTTCATTATTTTATTACTTTAATTGGTATTCAAAAGCGAAAGGGGTGAAAAACCATTTTTGAATGCGCATTTGAGTTGCATGTAAATTAAAATCTTTTTTATGTCCGATCTATATAAAACTGTGGCTAGCTTTCATAAATTCTCGCTGAATTTGTTAATTACACGGCAAACGATTTTAATTGTTCCATGAAATTTAATTTAAATTCAAGCAATTTACTTAAAACCAATCTGTCATTATCGCCCCTTCGCAAGTGTTCTAATTAAATCTAATTAAATAACTGTAATATTGAAATAAAAATCTGGGTAATTGAAAAGTGCATAAGATAAGAAAAAAAATAATGCTGTTTTTGTAATTTTAATTAATGTTATAAAAAATCATTACATACAGTTTAGATTCTGTTAATGGACACAATTTTCTTCATTTTATATAACGGTTTAGCCACATGTTTCGTATTATTTCGTTAGCATGCAAATTTTAATTCTGTGGCTTGTAGGAAAAATGATTTAAGTCCATTGAAACTATTTCTGATATATTTTCATATAAATATTCAAATTTGTGTATTGTAAAAAATATATTTATTGTCATTATTTGACATGTTCGTTAATTATAATGCATACAATTCAGTGTCGAATCTTAAAATACATTATTATAATATAGTCGGTTTACCAACAAACGAAGATTTAAGTTAAAAGGCAACTCGGTTTAAATAGAATTTCATAGTTGTACAACAGATTTAATTAATTAGTAGGAATCACAGATTCTTTCCTTGCTGACAGTAAATATTTCATTTTTACTTTTTATGATTTTATTTGCATATATGAGTGGTGAAGGTACAATGTTATATTTTTCTAATATATATTATGGTAAATTCTTTTTTTGTACCAGATAATCATAATTTACCATAACTTAAGAGTAAAGTAAATTTCAAAAATGTGTTGATCAATGATTTCAATTATTTTTATAACGTTTTGTTTATTTTGTCTGCAAATAATGAAAAAATTTTTTTGGCCAAAAATTGAGTATAGTTTTAAGCTTTTAAGATTTTTAACCTTTTTTTAAGTACATAATTTTTACTGTACCAAAAATTAACTTGCAAGAGAATACAATGTTTTTTTTGTTTTTAGAAATAACATTCTAAAGTGAAAAAGATTGTGCATAGATTTACACTTGCTCTCTTTTCATTATTTGGACTATACAAAGTGAGCTTTTTATTCACGCAATAACGGTTATAAAACTTAGAGAAACTTATTTATTTTGTAATACTAAATCAAAAATTAGACAAAAAATTGGAAATTTTTTATCTGAAATTTAAAATTGCTCCAGACCCCACAATTCAATATGGAAATCTTGCTATTTTTTTGTAATTTTTCAAGATAAAATACTCACCCTGTATATAAATAGTTATATATTGATAAAGTGTAGACTTACAGTGGACAATATTTTAAATTTTCTTGAACTAATTGATTGGTCGTTAAAAAAGTTATCATAAAGTATGGGGGGGTTGTGTCATTTGTTGGTATCAATTGGACTTAAATCAATTTTGCTATGAATTTCAGAATTATACCTTATATATATAATATATAAATTTGTATCACTACACAAAGAACAAAAAACAAATTATACAGAAAGCTAGAAATTGTTTGGTTCCAAACGCAAGCGACCGTATCTGTAACTTGATGATAGATAGCACAATTAAAACGATATCGTTTTTTGCACATTTGTACACGAAGGTCAAACCGATTTTAAGATATAAAATATACTTTTCCTACACTCGTTGGTCCATGCCAATCAAGTTTTGAACGACAAGAGGACAAGATTAATATAAAGACGTCGTTGTCAGATCGCGATTGAGAGAAGCATCACGATAATTGCCTATAGTAGCCAAAACCAAAATTTAAGGTGCAAGCTATATTGTTGGGGGAAGGCTAAAATAAGATGTTTTAATTATATGAAGTTTATTCATATTAATGAATTGCTTAAATGTTTTGATTGGAAAAATATAATAGTAATGGATGAAATATTGAAAAATATTTTATAAAAAATTAGTTTAGTGTTACCTAAAAATAACAGGTTAGATTGTAAAATTAGTTATATATATAATATTACTATCTAATTATAGGGTAAGAGATAATTAGATTAGATTGTGTGATTATGGAGTAAAATTATTTTGGAGTATATGATATTAATAGATTCAAGTGTTTGAGCGAGTTTAGAATATGATCAACTTTTTTATGAATTATTAAAAAATGCTATTATATATAAAATTGTTATAATTACATTATAAATTATCATTTTAATTTTATTTTCAAAATAAATACATTTTTTGAAGAACGAATTTAATATTGAACACGCTTGAATTATTTATATCGAGATATTGAAATATTTTACGACACTTGTACACTGAGAAAAAAGTTTGAGTAAGTTTAGAAATATTTTCTGGTGCAAGTAGGATATACTTATATTATATTCACATTTTATAAGTAAATATATTATAAATTATGAATCAAAGTGCAATTCCTATTGCAAATTATATTAGAAGATATATAAGATATTGATATAATACAAGTATACCCCATTTGGGCTAGAAAATATTGCTAAACAAACATTTCTGAGTGTATTAATTTTTTTTAAACAAATGTTTTACAAAATATTTTTAAAAAATTATTACACGTATAAATCAACTATTTATAAGCATCAAAATCTTTTTAAGAATAGATACAAAGTTTTCATATACATAACATTATCATTTATTAATAATAATAAATTTATATACATATATATATATATACACATCTTTTAAAATTCTTGTTTGAATAAATTAATGAAAGTTTTAATATCACTTCGATCAAAATTAATTCATTTATATATGATCATTAGAACTAAGTAATATATTAAACAACTATAATTTAAAAACATTTAAACATTTGATTTATTTTAATATGCTTAATGAAATAACTTCTTATTTATATAATCAAGAATAATATAAACTTCATTATAATTAAATCTATTCCCCCATTACAATAGTATTCTTGCCTACGGATTATCATATGGAATCAAATGAATTTAAACTACCTTCTATTTGAGACCCTATTTATTATAATTACAATATATTTATGCAAAATGATTTCTAAGCTATGTAGAATTAATATAATTGAATATTTAAATATAGTTTCCCACAACTTTCATCTAAAAGAATTATGGGTAAATAAAAGTAATCAGACCAGTTCACATATAGATTTTAAAAACTTTACTTCATTAAAAGTTGATATAGAATCATATGTACTTCTGGTAGAAGTTTTTTACTTTTTTACTTTAATTTATAACAGATCTATCATGGAACCTATTGCCTTTATATGCTCATAAATATCTAATATAAATACACAAAGCAACACTATTCCTCTTGATTCGCACTATTAACTTCAAATAAATATAAAATCGTATCCCCATATGATTTTATATACGCCACTCACTGTCTTCACTTGATTCCAATTGACATTCAATGGGCTCTTTTTGAGACCTCTATTGTCGACTATTAGAATTTAAGCAAAAGAACAGTCCCACCGTGTGATTGCACGTTGCGTCGCAATTGTCTTATCGTTTGCAACGTACATTGCGTGTTTCATTACCTTCGATCAAAATTTGATATCTATAGTTTAATCCGTGCCAAGCTTCAACAAATTGACACGCGTACGTGAGAATATGTAATAACGACAAGCGCGTAGAATGTTATCATTTAGGCAAGGTTTCGTTTCGCCCGTTTTTTGATGCTGCGATTTTTCGCGGGATCGTCAAGTTTGGCACTCGACGGCAACGAAAACCAATGCGTGTGTCACACGACGATACCAAATACAATTAAGGACTCTGTCGTGCTTCCGACAAAATTCCACGACAAAACCGAAGGTTTCGATACATACAAAATGCTTCCTGAATTTTGATACTCGTTTTGAAAATCACACTTAGTGTCGGAAATTGATGGTTAAGCAAACTGATCAAAGTTCTTTAACCGTTAAGACTTCAGTCATACCAGTTTGAGTGCGTTTCTCGTCCGCGTGACGTCGGCGCACTTTTGTTTCCAAGCGACGAAGACCGATTTTTGTTTAATCTTGTTCTTTTTGTTTGCCCTCGGAATAACACGAATAACCAACCAAAAAAAGTTGTCGTTAATCGCTAGACGCAAAAACCGAAGTTCCTCGAAGCAAGACTTCCGACTGGAAAACCGTCCCTGATGATCGAGCGTTCAAAAAAGGGGATCGACTGTAAAGTGCGCGCGCCGTTGCGTCGACGACGTCCTTACTTTGAATGTGTTTTTGTAAATTTGTAGCGAAACGTATTTCGATATAATATGCTTCAATCTATATCGTAACGTACGATAAGGTATCACGCGTTGTCTTAGATTTTGGTTGTACGTTTAAGGACACTTGTATGTTTCATATCGATGCGCATATTCAGCTGTCAGTCGAATAAGAGAGTTTCAACTGTAGATTATAATTTGCGTAGAAAATTGACTCAGGCTTTCTTTTTTTACTGCAATGATGCGATTTTCTACGGACAGTTTGTAACCGGTGATAATTGCGACATGCTTTGGAAACCCGGCTTTGTATCTTTTATTTGATTTGCATCTGTCAAAGAGAAAGAAAGAATAACATTTAAGTTAGATTGATTAAGATTAGACGATAAATTTCTGGCTTTGTAATTGAAAATCGTGTCAAATTAGTGTTACAACGTGTTTGTTTAGTAGCTCGCATGTTGAACATAATTCGCCCAAGCAGTTGCATTGAAACGATTAATACCGATAATAATCGCAACCGATAACAAGTTTTCCCACTACAGTTCAATCTAATGCTTGCCAAGAAAACATTTGTCGTCGACTGCACGTCGACGATGTTCTAGTCAGCATGGTTCCGAGTCCCCAAATTCATTTGCTAGTCTGAAAGCAACGAAACCGACAAAAATCGATTTCAAAAATTGCTACTGAAAATCGGCATCGATACACATTAGACTAATTGACTCGAATTACTGCAACAACGAAAATGAAATTCCCTAACAGACATTCAACCTAAATTTCACGTGGAATCTGCATTGAACATGGATTGCAAAACAAATCAAACTGAATAAAAATTGTAGTAATTATAAACATTTGAGAATTGGAAAAGATACCACGGTTAAGGTAGAGGAGAACCTTAAAATCTGTTTTAAACGAATGCAAACCAAAATCACTAAATTAATTATATTATTATCCTAAAACAACAAAATTTGTAAACGACACGTGGAAAATGTTTTATTTTTGTTTGCAAAAGATTTTTGTAAGATCAATTTTTTTCAAAATTATAATGTAATTAATTTACGCAAAAATGTACAAATGTCCCCTTTTTGATTTAACCCTATTAGAGATGACATACAAAAACATGATAAAATGAATATTGATATGTTTCTGTTTGGGTATATGATTATACCCAAGTAGAATTTTGATGTGGCATGCCGTGTTTGAAATCGGGTCCCGATCTGGCATAGTTATGGCATTCCACGTCAATGTATGCCCATTCAGGACTAGGTCAGAACCACATATGGATTTCCTTCTAAAGTAAATCCTGGTAGGGTCCTGTTGAGATGTTCTAACATGGACCTGATGGTGGGTGTAACGCCGGGTGGATGTAAGGTCCCGATCTGGCATTCCCGTTTAATAAGGCTAACAT
>JABFPK010001820.1:0-11053 GCA_022817445.1 Habroteleia sp. ZL-2020
CTTTTGGGCATTCCAGAATTGATTTAGTTAATGTCATAGGGCAAAGCTGTCCCGTGACATTAACGAGTCAAGTCTCATCTGGGCGACGTAGGTGCTCAATCAATTCAATCCCCGTCGGTCCCTAGAATGGCATACCCGATATGACTAAATTTCTATTTGGGCTTAAACGACCCCCAATCAAATATGATGTTTCTTTTATTCATTTAATTTATTATCAAAACATCTGTATCATATTGTATCTGAAAAGTACACATATAAATCTAAAATTTAAAACAGCTTCCTACTTTAAAATCAATTTCATTTCATAAACTAAATATTTAATCATAATTTCGGAAAAAACGTTAGTTTAATTGTAACATACTTAATTGGGCGTCATTCAGCAGGCATTTAATCAGAAATAGCATAATAATGTAACAACAACAAATTTCTTAAGTATCGCGCGACGGTGCTGCTACCTGTCTTCCCCCTCCGTATCCAATTAACCAGTAATGCCAACCATCTGTCCAATTAAACCGTCAACGTGAATAAATTTCGAAAACAACAACTTCTAAATTGGCCTAACAAGTACATTTTACTCCTTACAATTTTCACAGTCGGTTAGCAACACTGTTTGGCGAAAATTATTTTCGACAAATCGGTGGCGTCATCAAAAATAGTTTTCTTTTACTTTAAGTGTAGTACGATCTTGTTTCCTTTTACAACGTGGTGGTGAAAAATGGATTGCAAGGAAATTGAAAGCGAAGCAAATATCGCAAATAAATTGTGATAATTAATTGAGTTTCGGAATATCGCCCGCGTTAAACGAGAAGCAACGTGCTCTGTCCACGCATTCATCATACACGTGGATATTTTCGTACTCTTTTTCACTTTTCATTTTATATTAAAAAGATTAGGAAAAGCGCGCGTTTTTCGCAGCAGAAGACGCGCCGGTTGTACGTATTGTTTGTATGTATGTTTGGTTTTTGTCGTGTATATGTGTGTCCGTGTATAAATCTCATGAGCACGAGCCTAACAACTTTGATCCCAGAACGCACCTGACATTCGTAAAAAATTATTTTATATTTATATGTATATCTCATGTACATATGTATATATTTATATATATTTATATTGAGGCGGTTTTCAATCGTGATGAATCAACTCCCTGGGAATAAAAAGATGGCACTTTTAAAGGAGATACTATCTTTGATTGATTCACAATTAATTCTGATTTTGAATTATGTTCTCATAGTTAGGTAAAGCCTAACAATTTTACTATATCCGATTTTAAAGATCGTTATAAATATCGTTAATTTTGTATTAGAATCCATCGTTTAAAAATGTCTATAAAATTGTTGATATAAAATTTGTTCTGATAATTTAATAGGCCGGTCATTATTAATACCTAACGAGATTCATGAGGATTTTATGCAAACTTTGAAACATCTTAATGGAATTAAGTAAAAGTTTCAGAAAGCGATCTCGAGTTTATTAAAAGATATTAAATCCCGTTAGGGCCATAAGTACGCGCAACAAATTTAGAGTAAAACAAAAATATTCTATCTTTGTTCTAAGAGCTAATCGCTGAAAATTGTATCTAAAACGCTGATTTTCTCACTTCGATACAAAGAAAATATATAAAAATATAAAAGGAAACAGAAATGAATTCCATTAATGTATGGTTTAATTTTCACGAGTCATTAACTGCATATCAATCAAAGAGTTTTCTCAGAATATTAGAGTAACTCCTCGTTGTCGTCGACGACACCGTACATCTGTGGCCTTCGTTCTTGCTGTTTCTGTAGCTCTTGCTGATGCTTCCGCTGTTGTAGAAGAGCGATGCTGGCAGCCTTGTAATTGATCGGCCCATATGAACGGTAATCTACGTCAGCGTAGTCCAGGTCCGAAAATTCGGGTTTGAAAGGCTGCGTCCAATGAAATGAAAGAAAAAGCAAATTTACATACAAACGAGGCAAACATTTTCAATACAGCTCAATAAGAAAACAATCATTTTTTATATATTCACTTTTATACACACTTTTTCATTCATCTTTATGTTTTGCTTATATTTATATTTATATTACTTATACCTTTTTCATATTTTTAATATATACATTTTACTTTAATATGCATGATTTTGTTTATATTTTATTTCATATCCTCAAGCGCGCAATATATACATTTGCTTCCGTTTCTTCTCTCACGTAAAATAATTTTTACACGTTTACTTTTACGTAAGTTTCAATATTTATTTTCAATATCTTTTACAATTATCAAAGCTTTTCTGTTGGCATTTATTCAGTTTTTTGTTCACTTTTTTCAAATAACTTTTAAATATAATACTTTAGCAGAAAAACGCATAATATGAATATGCATACAATTTGTATGTTTTTTCAAAATGCTTTTCGCGTTCTTTTCGCAAAATCCGGTGTGAAAATACATGCATTTTTTGTGCAATTTTAAGCGTTACGTGTTCTCTGTAAAATAGATGTAGTAATAATTTCTTATTTTGCTTCAATAATAAGTCCTCTATAAAACTCCGATTGTAAAAATGTATCTTGGATTATGGGGTGTGAGGAATAATTAACGGGGCATGGCACGCAAGGAAAAAATAATTACCGTCTTTTATAGAGGAGATATAATGCTTCAAACTTTAAAAATAATCATACATTTTTACTGGATTGTACGAAAGCTATATCATTTTGAAAAAATTAAAATTGTATGCATATTCACATTATGCCTCCACCAGTATATTCGTATTGTGTATTGAAAAATAATAAAACCACTTGTACGAAATACTGTAAAACTTGTGACAATTTGACAATATTCTTCTCATTTTATTGCAATAATTGAATCCATTAATATCGACTTATGGAAAGCAAATCAAAACAGCGTATTCGTCATTTGAGAATAATAAGTAATGGAAAAAGCGCGACAGCTCATCACATCGTGAACAGACGAATGCGAATAATTTTTTGTGATATATAATATGCGAGCGAGCGACGATACCCGGATATTAGAGACATTCAATATTCGTTAAATTTTTCATCAATATTTGTAAGCCAGTGAAATTTCAGCGATAGAATGTCACAGATATTAGATTAAAATTACAGCCCGGCGCACCGCGTTATTTCACCGTGATTTTTATTGAATTGCTTACGTTCCCGAATACCTAAGATTTTAATAGACGGCGGTTACTGCTTTAATGAAAATTTTCAGACTCTCGTCGAACGACGTGCAAAAAATTTCGTTGGTTATGATTAATTAACATTTTTCTCGTCATTTCAATATTTTGCAAACGTATATTATAACTTACGGGAAACTTTGACGTTTGGCTTCAGAAACTAATTGCGAAATTTTAACAAAATATAAAAAAAAATAAATAGCTCTTATTGATTTCATTTTACGTAAATAAAATTAGTATTCCAATAATTCTTAATTAACTTTTAATCATAATTTAAAAATGTTACAGTTCTCGTCGAACAAATTATTTACAATTTAATGTATTTTAATTTTAAGTTAAATTCATTACGAACTATAATTTTAGGGTAATTATTCAGTTTTGTTAGTTTTAATAGTTGTAAATTTTAGATATAACAACTAAATAATAAATTATATTTCTAAAGATGCGAGTAATATCTTTTTAAAATTCATTTTACATTGACTTTTCCCTGATTAATGAAGTTTGCGTTTTATTTTATTAAACGTATCTTTTTATTTGTAACTTGAAAGTTAATTATTTCTGCGTGAAAAAAAAGATTATATTAAAGTTAAAATTTTGTTAAACTATTTTTCTTTATTAGCATTATTTGTTTATCTTTAAAAACATAAATAAATTAACTTCGCAAACTTAAATTCACAGTACTTCCTTACACTAAGTAAAAAGTGAATAATACATTTCTAAATGAAATTTCAAAGTTGCTTTAATAAAATATTAATAATTTTGAAGATATTGAAGAAAATGTGCTTTTGATTGAAAACAGCAAACTTCGATAACAAGAGGGAAATAATCTTCTTAGTATTTACGTACATTTTAAATTGTATCAAAAAATTGTAACAATAAATCAACATTGAATTTGCTTGAGCATTAATATATTAATAAAATTTATACGTGAAATTGTAAATTTGTTCACAAATCCGATTTCTGTTCGCATTCATTCATAGTGTGATTGTATTTATTTTATATTCTTACCAAATTCATTTGATTTGATGCAATAAAAAAGTCGATATCAGGTTTTTGCGCGAATTTATTTATATCTTTTGATCTTGGATCGTTTTTTATATCTCGCTTGGGAACGATTCACGATTTTTTATCCCTCATATATCTATTGCATATTAATTTGTATACTCCACGGAGACAATAAACATCCGACTTCGCGCGTCGTAAAAGAGCAACGTTAATATTTATACAACTGAGGTCGTTTCGTTTTTCCGAGCAACGGGGTCGGTAAAATTTGCAAAATGGCGATTCACTGAAAATTGCATCCGACCAAATTACTACATTTCTTTATATGAAAAAATTTGCACAAAACATTCGAATTTGAATTTTATTTTTGCAAAGAGTGAAATGGGAAAAAAACGGACAAATGAGAATCGACTAAAATCTCATCGAAAACCATACAAATTATTTTTGTTTTCGTGCCATTCCATGGTGCAATTCAGTCGAGCCGATTAATGAGCGTTTTTCTGTTCCACGAAGTAAAAGCTTGGATATTAATGAGAGTAAAGTTGTTCAAAGAGCCGTAATCGATAACAAACAGTTATCGCGATCGCGTCGTCAAACTTACTTTATAAAGGGAATAATAGGTTAGAAGTATTTCGTTATTGAATTTCCGGGTACAAATGAACAAACAAAATAAAAGAGGCGCATCGAGTGTCTGGTTCGTCTGTGCACGCTCAAGTGACTACTTAGGGAGGTATTGATGCTTAAATCAAACGCGGACAAAAGAAAGAGGTAAAGAAATAAATAGGCGAACTGAGACGGTCGGAGTTGCTGCAACTTATGTAAAATATAGCGTCTTTGCTTGACAAGCGGAAAAACTGCTTTGAAAAGGGATGTTAATTGAGAGCTCGAACAATATTATCCCAATTCGCAAACTTCTGTTTTGATTGTTAAAAATTTATATATCAGTATTAGCAAGATCAACAAATAATTAATTCTTCTTTCTTTTTCATTTAAATGGCGGAAAGTTTAGAACATTAAAAAATTATTTATATAGCCAGAAGAAACGAAGTAAGTTCATAATTCACATACTTTTAAAGAATATTTTTCTCTTCAATTTCTCACGTTCTACATGAAAGTATCTTTACAAATATAAAAGTTAAGATTACACGAACTTTCATCTTCCAAAGTCTACGGAAAAATCATAAAAAGTATCACATCGCTTTTAGATATGATTGAAGGCAAACATTTTTCCTGTACATTAAATACATTGGAAAGTTTCGAGGTTTTAGAAATAGCAGATATTCTGGAATATTATTAAATTTTTCTTGTATTTTATTATTTTCTTTACATATTTAAAAATATCAAACAATTCGCCCAAATTTTGTTTAACAGTTTCGAATTGTGTTTGAATTGATTTTTAATAATTCTTAATAAGAAATGTGTATAAAAAGTACCACTATTGTTTATTATATATTTATTTATTACTATTATCATTATTATTTATGGAAATGTATATTTTAAAGCACTGTATGGTACTTTCTTAATTAATAAAAAAGTAATCAATTATTATAATTGAGCGGTTGGATGTTAAAACTCACCGAGTGCTGGGATGCTCGACCATTGTTTTTGATCTTGGAGAAATTTCATAAAATAATTCTTTTCATAAAGTTAACAAAGAAGAATATGTTCTTGTGCATCTCAATAAGGATCATATTTTCACCAATAAACTTTTGTTCGGAGTTCACCATTTCCTTTTCAAAATACAAATTGAAAACCAAAAATGTGTACTGGAAAAAGTCCAATTTAAAATTGCAGTGACCGTCACTGGCAACATTTAAGTAGCTTTACAATCATTATATTTACGTTCAAAAGTAAAATGTTCATTCTTCCTATGAGTGAATCACGACAAAAACAATTAAGAGTTTGTTAATATTTAATAACAAAGTAGAGAACACGTCGAATCTTGCTTTTCGTAATTCGACGATAAAAAGTGTGTTACGAACTTTATGGTACAGAAAACTTTCAGTGACAAAGTTGCTCTTCTATGTCCGAAGAAGTTTGTGAAATCTCAATTCGACTAAAATTATGGGAAATATGAATGTTTATAATAAAGCGCTCGGTTTTCATACAGCTCCGAGCGCAGCACGCGACCTTCAAAAACTTCTTTACCCTTTTTACCCAAATAACGCATTAACCCATGGCCAGCAAAAACATGATACATAAGAATTGAATATCAGCAACAGAATATCGTTTCTTTTTGCAATTTTTATCGTTTAAACAATTTTTTTAAATAAATTGTATAGATAATGAAATTTTTCAAAAAACAAACGTCGGAAATCCGTTACAGATCAAAAAATAATTAACATTTATCCTTTATCTTTTTTCTTTACGAAATGTATTTTTATTGTAAAATGTTTATGAATAAATTACGGTCCTGAATTTGTATTATAATAAATATCTGATTTTTATTTTTTGTCTTAAAAAGAGAGAATTCAGTTCAATGGCAAAATAATGTCTTATACAGGATTGCAAGAAAATATATATATTTTTCACAAATTTTTATGAAAAAACATTTATGAAATTCCTTCAAGTTGAAAAACAATTGATCGAGCATCCAAACGCTCGGCGAGTTGTAACATCCAGACACATATTTAATTGTCCTGAATTTTTTATTCAAATAAATAAATTAAAAACCCAGATTTCAAAGAATAATTGGAATTAATTTTTACTAATTAAATAGTAAATTAAAAAAATTAAATACTTAAATCTATTTTGATACTTACTTTATATATTAAGTATATGGATTTAGAAATAAGTACAACAAAACTTGTTTATAATTAGTAAAAAAGCATAATTAAAAGCAATGTTTGAAACCACACAACAGAAAATCAAAAAACCAATACAATGAAGCCACAGAGTTAAGCTATTATTTTCTAATTACATAGTTTATCAATTGAATGGTAGTTAATTAAATAGTCATTGTTTTTCATAACTGATTAATTGCCCACCCTGTATAATTTCACATTATAGAAGTAATTAATTATATAATAATACACAATTTGCATGATTACCATTTCAGATAAAATAACTAAATTGAAAAATATTATTTCATTTTTGTTAATTTACCATTCAAATGATTTTAATTAGTTTTAGTAAAAATATCATAAGACATTCCTATAGATTTTACCTATTAATATAGACAAATAATATTCATCTCTTGTTTTTCCTATTTAGAGATTGTTAACATTAGAACTCTCACAAAAATTTATGAAGTATGAACATTTTAAATAATCTTTTTCTTCTTTTAGCTGTTTGTGCTTTTTGAAAATGATTAACTCGATCTAATCAAATTTACCTTTTACTTAAGTTCCTTCTAAGACATAGCTTTTATATTTTATAAAAAATTATACAAATTATTACCAAGTTCATTATTCTTCAACAAACGGATTACTTGACGATGTACTTGAAATTACTTTGACTACTAACATAGATTTGACTCAGAAAATACCTTTTGCAATTCTTTATGGCGTAGATTAATATTTTATAGTCTTCTATAATCTCATTATTTTCAAATTTTGTTTATTCGAAAAATTCAAAACATTGTTGGTCAAATTTGTCTCCTATCTGTTTAAAGTATTTGATAAAGTAGGAACAACTATGTGTACTTATACCATCATTTCACAGAATATTCCAATTTCGTCACAGAATTCTAATGTTAACGTGGATTTATTCTCTTGAGCCTCCCTACCTTCAGACGTCGATCTCTTGACCAACGTCCCTGAAGTGCAGTTCGGCGTACTGCGCGATGGATGGCGTGGACGAAGATTTGGCATCCCTGCTCGAGTTATTACTCTTTGAAATTTTGTTCCTGGTCTTTCCGAGCGAATGGTCCGGATAGTGCTGCAGGTTGTTGCCTGCGCCGTTATACCGACCTTGCCGGTGCTGCTGCGCCACCTGGTGATACTCCTGGGGGCACTCTGCGATCGCATCCTCGTAATAGTGAGGGTACGAGATCTTGAAGCTTTCGGGTATGCCAAGCTCCTGATCCACCAAGTCGCAGTGCAGCGGCTCGTTTGGCTGACGCCGACGCTGTTTCTGATGTTTGCGGTCGTTCCGCTCGTGCTTCCGGTGCTTCCGACGCTCGGTGCGCCTGGCGCCACCTGACCGGTTTCGACCGGAACGTTCGTAGGTGGAGCTGTCGTCGGCACAGTCTTGTACGAGGGACAACAACGTCGATCCATCGCCTTCGTGTGCATGTGCAAGCATATTCGCTCGCATTTGGTGGTTATTCGCGGACTGCACAAAGGACGTTTGCAGGGGACTTACCACGGACGAGGAGTGGTAGAGGGTACGGGTTAGTGGTAGCGTTAGTTGACTCGAACTGTTGCTTGGCATCGGGTAACCGTATTGCTGCATCTCCTGCTGCTGTTGCTGGAGCTGTTGCTGATAGTGCTCTTTGTAGTCGCATATACTATTTGTCTGTAACAATTGGTGTTAGTAATGGGATGGTTAGATCCAAAACAAAGATATGTTAAAAGTTAATGGTTACGGGAATTAGCCAAAGTTTTTTCATTAATTTTGTCGAATCCCCGAAAAAATTAGTGTAGGTTAATAGTAAATTCGATAGATGTTGCTATTTTTATTTTTTGTGAGAGAAAGTAATTTATTTTGTACATTATCTGTTGAGCATTGGAACAAAAAAAACACAAAAAAATTATATCTCGATTTATTATTGGAGATAAACACAATGTCTTCGCGAATCATTATAAGTAAAGATGGAATAGTGTGTCTTCTATCGACAATGGAAAATAATAATTTATGTTTCTTTAATCTTTGAAGTCATAAGCTACTTTTTTATGAGAAAGAAGTAAATAATATGATTCCTTTAATTTTTTATGACACAAAGGAAACTGTTTACAACTTTGATGTTTCGTGGTCCATAACTTTAAATTCAAGAGAAGTATTTTATAATAGAGTAATTACATTTCATAGGAGATTCTACTGTAATATATAGAAACACCTATTTTAACATGGTTTTGAATATAATTAACTTAAGAAATTGCAATCTAATATATCACATAAAATATTAAGTTAAATCAAATATCAGAAACATTGAGAGATGCTCTTACTACGATATACTTAAATGAATGTATAATTATTACATGAAATATAATCGTGGTGAATTTTTACATTACAATTCTCTACAATTTAATTACAAAGAAACTTGCAATATATGAGCAACAACTGTTCGTATTGTACAGAATGTATGTTTTATAAAAAGTTTTTATTTTTGTGCTATTGATCTTTGAAAGTAATGCATATTTTTTCATACTGGTGTAATTAAGAGCACAAATAATCTGTGATAGATCTTCGTATTCGAATTTCCAATATTATAAATAAGAATTAAAAAAAAATGGAACATGAAAATTTCCAATAAAATTAATATTCTATTTAACTCTTAAATAAGACTTTACAATTTAATCTTCAACTAGATTTAGTACGTTATAATTCGAAATGAACTTTCAAAGTAAGAATGGAATTGCATTTTCGCAGTTTATTTTCGATACAATTAAGAAAGTTACTTAACGTGCAATGAATGAGGATTGAGCGCAAATTATGAATAATCGTTTTACACATCAAAGTTATAAAAAGACCTTACGTGTTACTCATAATTATTGCTCGAAATTTGAACTTTATTGTCAAACTAGTTTCACAGTTAAACAAATCAAACTTAGTACTGCGCAGTGCGATTTGACATTTTTACCGAGTTCTTTAAACGTTATTACCAAAGAAACACACAGATTCCTTGCAACTGTGTACAGAAAATCTATTTGGAAAAAACGGTAGAGATTGGAAAATTTGAGCGTGTAATCCACATCGGTTTTCCTTGCAATGCCATTTGTAGAAGTTCACTAGTAGGGATTTCCGAACGGAAACGACATTGTTAATTACTACCAAAATCTGGTACATCTGGATCAGCGAAACCATCCCGAGAATAGTTACAGCAAAATGTGGGCTCTTTCTTTCTACATACAGAACGAGCCGGATGCATTAAAACAGATAAGCACGATAAGAAAGTGGAACGAGCAGACGGACGATTAATTGAGGTGATGTTACGTCAGGTAGATCAAGCATATAAAAAGTTGTAATTCAAGAGAGACTTACTTGGCGCGTGGCTGGACAAACATGCGAGGCTCACGTCCACGTATTTGCACATAGTTCCGAGGGGTAGCGGGAGGATTGACAAAATGGATGAAGTTGTGGGACGAGGATAAAGGTGGCTGGGTTGCTCGAAAGGCGTGATATTTTTTAACGTCAATTAAGACTCGAGCGAGGTTTAGGTGCATCCTATCGTTCCAACACTCGCTAACATATCGGGACCGATTATCGCCAAGGTCGCTCTTCCGCGCTTATCTGCAAACACAGCAGTGTTCTAGAGTCATTACACTTTGTAAAACGCCAGCAGATTAGATTAAGCTATGTAGCTTTTGTTGTTTTTACATTTTTCAATGGCTGTGATTTGCTTTAAGGATACCTGTTTTTTCATTAAATGAGTATATTTTAAAAATGTTATTTTTTTATTTAATGATTTAAAAATTTAATAACCATAGTGATCGTGTTTGTATGATGTGAAACGATGGTTGCTTGCAGTTTTAGATGTTTTTATATGAGATTTGTATAATTTATTAGAATTAATTGCAAAACGAAAACACTTCTAAACTATTCGAACTCCAACTATTAAAGTCACATATCGTTCTTCCTTGGACAGTTAATGTGAGTAGAAGCTTATATATTTATGAAATTTACTACAGTAATATATTAATATACATAAATTCAAGTTAATGTAATTAACCGCTATAGTTTAATTGTAGTTAAATCCGCAGTTAAAATTAAAATTAACAGTTCCTA
>JABFPK010001822.1:0-11052 GCA_022817445.1 Habroteleia sp. ZL-2020
CTGTTTGCTTAAGTGTCAAAATATTTTACAAAGAAAGAATTCAAACTTGTTACGCATTAAATGGAACTTGCACGCTCTTAGAAATTTTGTTTTTTGGGTTAAAATTATATTCGTTTGGACAACGCCAAGAAAAGACACTCGAAATATAAACATGCGAGATAAATAAAGTAGAAATAACTCATTTTATCTTTGTTTATTCTTGGCGTATACATGTTTGTTATGTTCTTTTATTTTCGTTTTCAAAACAAATATAATTTTAACCTAAAAGAACATTTGTAAAAACGTGCGCGTCGTAAATATTGGATGCAAACAAGTTTTATGAGGTATAAATGTATATAAATAATTAAGTTTGTTTATAAATAATGTTTTGCAAAGCCATAAATCATTTGCTTTGTTCATGCCAAACGGAAAACGCATTTATCAATTTTATTCAATTGCGTGTTTACGAAAATGATTATAGTGATACCAAAAATTGTGTCCGGAATAATGGAGTTAAGACTTAAGTAGTAAGGATGAGATAGAGGCAGACGTTATTGCAGTGTTCCCAAATGCAATAAAGGAAAGCTTCTCGCAAAAAGCGAGTTACTTTTTTCCTCTCTTATATAATATGTAATACTTCTTCTCTCCTAAAATTGGCCAACAAACATTTACAGCTGAAAAAAAGCACAGTATACAATTTTAATCTTTGGCTTTTTTTAAAACAAAAAGCTAAAATTTTGTCGGATTTCATAAAATAAAGACGACGCAAAAATAAATCGACGGATTAACGAGAATTATAATTAATTTTAAAGCACTAATCTCATGCCGCCAAATAATATTTGAAATTAAAAAGTAACAAAAAATCGTAGAGAGGAAGACTTCAAAGAAAAAACAATGTTTTTCATCATGTAGAACAATGTAATCGAACCAAATCAATTATTCTTGTAAAATGTATTAATAGTGAAAACGAAATACGTTCGGTAATAAATTTAGCAATTTATTTGCGTTTACAATTGGATTTAAATTAATTGTGCCCGTTTGACAATTGTTTATTAAATCATTCGATCATGTTTTAATAAATGTATATTAATTCTTGTGCGAATGCAAATATTTCAACTATTACAAACAAATTAGTTATTAATAAATGCGTAGTGATCTGTAATTTAGTCGTGGATTTTGAACGAAAAAAACGATAAAATATGCATCCTTCGCCTGCTTAGTACATCAAAATAAAAAATGTTATAAAATACGAAAGATACACAACGATAGAGAGAAGAGAATTTCATTTGATGGAACATATTTACGTAAATGCAGCATTAATTTATATTTTAATCCACACAGTTACAATTTTGATATTTTCATAAGAATAAATAAACATATATTACGTATTACTTTTACATTTGCGTGTTTTTTAACAGCATGCCGTTATCAATGTGATAAATGAAATTACCAAATTCTAATAAATTCCAGACATTTTTGTCAACTCTCAAAACTATAGTCAAACGACTTATTAATCGTTCGACCGTACCTTTACTAATTTAATTTTCGAGTATTTTAAAACGCTTAACGTTGATAAATGTTTTTATTTTCTATCTCATTTTTCATACGCTAATTGTTCCATAAATTCGCCATTGAATATTTTTTAATGGTTCCTTTTGCTGGAAAATATGCGTTCGTATATGTGACACTTTTTAATTA
The DNA here is from genome assembly GCA_022817445.1 of Habroteleia sp. ZL-2020. NCBI lineage: Eukaryota > Metazoa > Arthropoda > Insecta > Hymenoptera > Scelionidae > Habroteleia > Habroteleia sp. ZL-2020. The sequence goes on from JABFPK010001822.1 coordinate 1,678, forward strand.
TAATCCAAATAAGTTGTATTATGAAGACATTAGGGAAACAAAATGCTACGAGAAAGATTAATATATGAATTTTCGCGAAGCGAGAAAAGAAGAATGAAAAATATGAAAGCGTTGGAAGGTGATTGCGAGGATTATTGGGAATACTCTTGGCGACAATCGATTCTCGGTTCGCCCCCGTTCGTGTGCACGCATCGCGTTATGAAGCACGTACAACATTTGAAGTTATACATCACAGGAAGCAACTGCCAGATAAGCATATTTGATTTGTAATCAGCATTAAATGCCATGTTCAGATTGGAACGCGGATATTAATTTGCGCATGACACGACGAGGGACAAGACCCAGACCTTGACTAACGAAGCGTATTAGACGTACGTCTCCGCCGGGAATTTACGCTGGTCACTTTCAACAACTCAGATTACTTTTGGTCATGGCTTTATTTGATCTCAGTAGCTGCTTTATCAAAAATAATATAAATAATGACATTTGATTGTAAAACTTTATATATAGGACATATATGGCACATATATGCTACATATATGGCACATATATGCATTAGCTTATATTTGGGGCATATATATGCCTCATATATGGGACATATGTTCATTTTTAAATGGGTATTAAAATGTCGTAAACAAAAAAAAATATTTATAGGTTATAAAAGAATAACAATAATATTATTAATAATAACAATAATAATATTTACACATCACACATAATAATACATCGATTGATCGTCAAAAATAAACATAATAACTATGATTAACAATTCTCAATCAATCTAGCATATCAAATAAGTTGCAAAATTGCTTTCGGTTAAAATAAAATGAGAAATACGAACTAATAATAGTAGATAATGATGAGTAACATTTTAACAATGTAGTTTGATTTTATTGTCGTTTTTAAATAGGTTTATAATTATTTCGGTTGATGATAATATCGAGTCTTCATTCTAGTAATTTATGTTTATTTGATTATTCCAATAATTATCATTAATCTACTAAAATTGTAAATATTTAGCTAAATATTACTCGTGCCTTATCACCTGATTTATAGATTAAAACCCTACTAATTAATCATGAATTATTGTCACTTTATTTGGCGAACTTTTAACCAAATTCCATATATAATTTGATTGCTAGAATTAAATAACTAGAAATAATCGAAAATTAGTGAAACCTAAAATAAGTAGAAAATAATCACAATCAAACAAGAATAAGTATAATGAGCAAAAAGGAAAATAAATCTATTTATTATAATGAAAGAAAAATACAAGTATATGAAAGTAAGAAAATAAGGAAATACGCGAAAATAGAAATAATAAAATGCAATATTTAATATAATTGTGGTTTATAATTTGACGTTATTTGATAAACGTCAACATTTTTTTATTGAAAATGTGAATTATTCATTTAACATATAATATTCACATGTTTTCATTTTTCTTCTCGAACGCTAGTAACTGCTGCAATATTGTCACAGCGTACTGCGAAATTGTGAATGTTGTTAATTGACGCAATCGAATTATTCAGCACTGGCAGTGTTTAAGTGCATTTTCAATATTGCATTAGGTTAAAGGGAAAAGGAAAAAGTTTTTCCTCCAGTTAGGGGCGGAAAAAAGAATGAAATTGTAGCATGAATTGCAAGAAAAAGTTTGAGCTGGAAATTGATATTGTGGAAAAGTTGCGGAATCCGAGTTTTATGAATTGCATTTAAGAAAAATGTTAGGAATATATACGAAAAAAATGTACTTAATGTATTTTGCATACTTCAAACGTTACTTTACGAATGGAAGTATATATACATATATATTGCATTAGTTTTTCTACACAAAATGCATGTGCAAATGCAATATATAAAAGTACATATATTTATATATTTTAAGACGATTGTAAAATAACAAATAAAACACAGTAAACTGTAAGGAGTTAAACTTAGAAATAAAATCTTAATAAGAATAATTCATTCAATAAAAAAGGTTAAATACTTTTCTTAAATATGTTGATGCACTGACAAAACAAGGTTTTTCAGAATTCAGAATAAGTTTATTTGTGGAAATAATAATGTCGGATTCGAGCTCGAGTGACAATTACTCATGTAAAAATTTATATACAGGATATATATTGGACATATATGGATTAGCTTGCATATATGGGATATATATGGCACATATATAGCTAATTTATGGCACATATATGTTCATTTTTACATGGGTGTGAATGTTGTAAAAATTGTATCCCTCACTTTTAGAACTGAAACAATTCACGGTAAATTTGAAACGGTACGTCGAAAATTCAGATTGATTGTGCAAGGTATTTAACTTGACTTTGCAAGTGAAAAGTTTACAGTGTTTTTATCAGTCCGAGAAGCTCATAATGTATTCATTTCTTGATGTCTGTGAAAAGATTACAACGGAATGTTGAAAACTGAATGACCATTGAAATAATGATGGCAAAAGTTTGTTTGCCAAATGAATGGAGATTCAGAATTTCATTACACTGAGAAAATTAAAGGCGAGATTAAGCGAATCAAAGAAGAAACATTCACGATTTCATGATTTTGCGCTGTTTGTAACATTTTTTGACTCCTTGAGAAATCGATTTTCTGTTGCGAGAGACATGGTAATCCTCTTGCTATAAAATTACTCATAATTTTCAACCCCAATGACAAGTAGCGTCGCGCGAACATTTTTAAACTTTAGTTCAGTTTTTGTCATAAATTTTCGTTTTTTGATGTTTTCTATCTCGCGTGTCTTCTTATTTATGACATTTGAGCCAACAAATTAAGTTTCTATTCATATTTAATGTAAACAAATTTAATGTAACTGTCAAACGTATATATGATTATCTCAACTCGGAATTATTTTTAATGCAAAATTGTAATAACTCTCAAAAAGATTATTCTTTCATCATAAAACATCCCTTCGAGCAAATATTAAAATCAAAATCAAAATAAAAGGATTCGACTTACAGTGATGCGTCATTTCGAAGAGTGAAATTATCATAAATTTGACTGAAAATATTTTTAGAAGTAAGACTCGCTTAGCTGTATAATGAAGTTAAATTTAATTTTGTTCGATATATGAGTGCGATATCAAATGAGCAATTACATATTCTTTATCTCCATTCGGTGAATGCGCATTCCGAGCTTTCCCGCGCTATGCTGTACTGCAAAAAGCCGGCCTGCGGCATGCAGTCGAAAATACTCGGAGGAATTCGAACGTCAGCTCGGCGAGGAAAAAAGTCGCAACTCCGTCAATTGAATCCGTGCGTCGAAATGAATATTCAGACGGGAAAAGGAAATGATCGAGGACTGACCGCAACGTCGCTCGCGAACGAAACTGCGATGAGTTCGCGATTGCGCCAAAATAAAAGAATTGGAAAAAGGCACGAGAAAACAATATGATAGGAGCGAAATTACATTATCATTTTGATAATGTAATGCTGTTACGAAGGCAAATAATAATTTGAATATTAAGAGGAAGATGGTGCGGCGGAGAACATCGTGATACTGTAATTACGGTCGAGCTTTCATTAACATTCGTTAAATTTCTGTTTATTAGTCCAAGATTTATACTAAGGTTTGGGTTTTATAGTCATTTAAATTTCGTGGTTTCGTCTTTTGGAATCCCGAATAGGCAAATGGTGTCGTATAAAATATCATTCCTTCCGCCGTTTATGATTTGCATTGTATTTTATACATCAGCTGAAATTTACATTTTAATTTAGTAATTTGGACTTATTACGAGGACTTTTAATATGTAAAGACATTGTGCTTCATTTTTTATTTGTATGCAAATTGTCATTGTATAGACAAAGTATTGTTCTCTTCGCTCGAATGAATGCTACGAACCTAAGTTTTTGAAATACATTTATAATATTGCAATCTGTGAATTGCAATGAAATATATTACGAGAATTGTGAGTCAAAAGGAAATATCTAACAACATATATATACAAAAGATCTTGAGTATGTATAGAAAATAACAGAGTTTCAATAAATATGCAGATTCTTCATAATTTCAATCTATAAGTTCCATTGAAGTTCTTATAATTGTAAATAATTTTTAATCCAATAATATTTTTTAGATAACTATATTTATAGATTTCTTACCAACTTTATGATCGGTAAAAATAAAAAACACTTTTCCATTAAAAATTGCGTCGGTGCTGAACAAACATTACATACATAGTTGAATCAGTTCCAGTGTTTAATATTACTTCATCAAAAAACCAACTAAAAAATCTGAAGAAAAAGAGCTGTTGAATCTTTTTGAAACCTTTTTAGAGGTCTCTAAAAATGAAATTATGTTTTCTCAATTTTTCGCGTATTAAATAAACAATTATATTTACAATTATATACATAATAAAATTTTATAAGAGCAATGTAAGAATAATTTTTTAATTATATTTTTCGAACAAAAAAAATCACATATTCGCTAATTATGGAATTCCCAGTAGAAATTTCGATAAATTATAGCGTCCGACCAGCGCATCCATGTGAAAAAATCGACAGTTAAATCGGCCCAGTACTGGACCACCGCTGGTTACCAACCGTCGATAACTAATGCTGGGCCATATTTATTGAAATGGGTCAGTGTTGTGCCAACGATTAGGACAACGGTACCTATGTAAAAATGTATATACGACACACATATGACACATATGATAGATACACAATGTAAAATATTTAAACCGACAGCTGCCAAGGTATACATAATCTGCGAATTGTAACTATACTTTATACAAATTATTTATTAGAAATCAATTACCTTTTATTGGTTCTACCCTTATGTATTAATAATGTTAAAAGCATACATTACATCAGCAGGACAAACATTTAAACTAACTATAGCCCCGGACAAGCACTGCACGCAACATAAATTGATCAATAATTAACTCCCACCAAACCTTGTAATGCGTGCGAAATCACGGCTATTTGAAAACAAAATAAATACAGTCAAAATTGAGTCAAAATAACAATCAAATGAATATTTTAGTTGCCTTAATTACCAGTTACGTTTATATTTATTTTTGCAGAAATTGATAGTTTTGAGTATATATTTATCGTTATTAATTGTTAATTGTTTAAAAATATTATACCTTTAGAAAAGTATCATAAACAAAAACAATATAAGAATTAAATTTACTGTAATTCTACATGAGTGTTGTATATCTGAAAATGAATTTAAGTTGTTTAATTTTCCCTCATTGCAATTACATATAAATGTGATTACAAATTTTCTTTTTAATTAATTAATTAAATTAATTTAAATGACAGTGCTTTAAGTTTATCTTTATGAAAAAATAAACGTTTTACATTTAGAAATCTCGGCGATGTCGATGTTAAACTTAAATTTTTACGACAAAAACCTTAGAGTTTCATTGTAATATAAACAATAAAGACGCGCGAATGCAGGACTGTCCGACTTCAATACCCATCTGACTTGACTAGCACTTGTGCAACATATTTAACAGACATGTTTCCGTGGTTCTTTTACAATACAATAAATACATAAAGAAGAACTTGTTCTATATTTTTTTTCTTTTGACATATACAATTGCTGCCTGTTATAGTTTCGTTATTTACAATTTTTTTCATTTTTGTAATTTGTTGGAATTCATACATTTTTTTGAAAACTGTCTTGTTTTATTTGAATTTCTCATGATTTTGAAACAATTCCTCCTATTAAATTTAAAAAAATGCGTTACCTTAGAGAGCTGTGTCTGTCTTGTTTATTGAATCCTTGTTATTAAATTCCGACGAGATGTAATCGTTTTTTACATATTTATATTAATTTAAATACATTAAAATTGACTTAACAAGATCGAAGGTATTATTTACATAAATGAAATTTGTAGCTCTTTATTATGTTAAATCAAACTTTAATATATATCAAATTTAATCGTAACTAAGCGTATATTTATCGCACATAAACTGTTTTTATCACAAGTATTGATTTATATGTTTAAAATTTTAATATATGTGTAATTATTGTTTTTCAAAGGATTATTGAAAATCAGTATTAAAATGAAAGCTTAAGCATTAATTACTAGATTAGAGTTATTATAATAAATATGTGGTACGGACTAAATATTGAAATATTCAAACGTCTATATCACACGCATTAAGAGAAATAAATATGCAAAAAATATTTTTTTTGCAAAAAAAAATTTTTGCACAAATATTATTTTGGCAAAAGATACATTGTTTTTAATGTTTTATCCTAGAAGTTTGGCATTGTAGATTTCAAGGTGTAGGTGGCAAGGAAAAATTTGTGAAAAATAAACAAAGCACGAGACTATTTAATATACTTTTTTATATAATTAAAAAATAATATTTACAAAATCACTAATAAATTCGTTGTCAGATCTGATATTTCAAATTGAAAATATGAAAGATAAAGAAAATGAAAGATAATTTCATTACTTTTATTGGGTTTTTAATTTCACTTTTACCTTCTCATTACTATCTTAATCCATAATTATTTCATAAATGTAATTCGAGTTTATTGTCGCAATTAACGAGTTGTTTTAATGTTTGCAGTTTACACTTTTCATTTAATCATATTTAAAATATTTTCTGATTTCCATCACTGACTAACCATTTCCAAGTTCGCATTTTTATCACACATTTTATTCCAATTTAAATCTATACTGTTAGCTATAATATTTTCCGACAATATTTTCTAATATCTCGCAAGTGTCTATAATAAACGATTTCATTATTGCCAATTCCGAACTAACCTTCTTCGGACGTAATAGTCCGATCAATCTCACTTTCGAGTACTTCTTTCTTTTCTCTCCATGCACGCGCTTTGCTGTGGCAAAGCCTGAAATAACACCGCGAACGGAATAAAATATCGGTGCCTCGTGATTACTCTGTTTACGAATTAACCAAACGTTTATTTTAGATCCTTGATACGGGTATGAAAAACTAAAAAAATGCCTTAGCAAAACAATGCATCAGGTTATCCAGAGTATCAGATTAAACGTAGAATCTTACGCGAGACTCAATAAGTGTTAAAGTGTATTTAATATTATCAGATTATTAATTAATCTGCACTGCAAAGAAAAAAGTTTTCAAGCGTTCTTTCGAATTTTTTAAAATTTTGTTTTTATAACAATTGTTTCATTTTAGGACAGAAAAAATAATATTACTTTTTAATAAAATTATAAATTTTAAATCATTAAATATCATTTATCATAGGTAAATCATTCGATTACGTTGATAAAAAGGAAGTAAATTGACTATGTAAACTATAATTTGTACAACTTTCTGCTCTCGAAAATTATCAGAAATTATATTTCGTCGAGTCTTTTATGGCACATATATGTGAGATAATACAAATACGGAACATATGTTTGCGGATTCCCATTTGTAGCTACATATGTGGCGCATATATGGCTACATTTGTGGCACATATATGTTCATTTTTACAAGGGAATATTTAAAAATTAAATCCTCTAAATTCAGGAATTCTTCTGAAATTGAACTGGGCGAGTTAATAAATAATAAAAATCACACAACACACACGTAATTTTGTAATTATGTAATTTCCTTCTATTGGAAATTTATTTTCATAAATAAAACAATTTACGTAATCGATGAGAAGCTATTTCAAATCAATGATTACTCGAAAAACAACCCTAAGGGTTTTTCCAACTTTCCCTCGTACAACAATGTTTGTCGGCTGTTTCCCGATTTGTGTAACCTTTTTCGATTTACTTATTCCGCAGTGGTTAGCAAATTCCCTTGGGGTGCAACGTTTCGAGACAATCCTACAATCCTGCGCACGAATGCGAAAAAGACACTCCACGATCTCGGCAACTGGAAACCATGTCACGAGGTTGGCGTAACATTGACAGTTGCCCGTGGCGATCAGCGGAGCCAAAAAAATTACCAGGCTGAAATACCTAATGGAATTTTAAGTTAACTAAAAAATCCAGAGGGAATAAATAAAGAAGTTTATTTTCCTTTAAAATGAGGTCGTACTTTTCTCAACAAAATTTAATCAAATCAAATAAAACGAAGGGAACATACATAACTTAGTGAGCTTCCTTTAATATAAAAAACTGAATACTTATTTGCACAGAATATGGATTATTTTTATTCTAACAAATCAAATAATAATTTGAAATCAAAATTGTTTTATATCTTATACATTTTGGAACTGGTGGGGCCCAACAAAGAAATCCCCCCTCCCCCCCCCGTTTTTGGTTTTATTTTATAAGTAATTGTCCGCGAAGATCTCTGCAGAAATTATTGAGAAAAATCAAACTATTTTCCTAGAGTGTCATAACGAATTTCTGTCGCTCAACCAATCACTTTTTGTGAACACTTTTGTTTATTAAGTACATCAATTGATGAAAAGAAGTACTTATAATGAAAAAATCTTGTCTCTCCTGTTTTATTTACGTTAATTTTCTAGATATGATGTGCCGAAAGGTAAATTGGTTTTGATGTGACGTGATTGCCGTGTGAAATTCTTGACATTTTAACCCCGAAAAAAATTGTGTATTGAATTGAATTATTGGAGTTTTATGTGCGACCGCCAGTCGTTTGATGTTAATTCAGAGCTCGTTAGGAAAACGGCTTTAAATGTTGCGAAATGAGCGGGAATTTGTTTTTTCTTAATGTCGCTTCGGGCAAATTTACATCATTTAACGTATATCGGAAGGAGAAAACCGAAAGTAATTTATGTTTTGAACAAACACAGAGGAATTTGAGGTTAGAATTTACGAATCGTTGTTATGCCGGCAGTAAATATTGAATTAAAACGTGAAAGATAAATGAGACATGAATGATATATATATATACAAGTATCTTTGTCGAGCATTTGTAAATGCAACGCTATTAATTTGCACCAACGTGTTTCCAAAAATACTTAAAAATAGAGATATCTTAAAACGAAACAAAAAAAATCGAGTTGCATAGAAAAAGTAACTCGATCCTCGTACAATACTTTTCACACTCCGATGATCCTTTATTTCAACAAATATAAAATAACAAACGTTTGTTGTAGGTTTTCAGCTTTGTAAAATTACTGAACCGAATTCTGCCTCTAAGAAATACAAGATATTGTCAACTCACTCTGTCTATCCCATTATCATTCAGAAAAATATTTTATAATGTGCAAATAAATAGTTTGGTTGGATATATTTTGTTGACCCAAACAACATTTTTGACATAACAAAATATATTCTACTAAATGTTGAATCTTATTAAAAAATAATAGATATTTAATAATTTCTTGATATTTATACAATATTTTGTTTTATATTTCCGAATATTTTATTTTCACCAAAAAACGTTTTTATTAATTATTTTTTATGTACATTATAATTTTTTATTTATTTATCAAATAGTAAATTAT
>JABFPK010001824.1:0-11047 GCA_022817445.1 Habroteleia sp. ZL-2020
CGTTTGTCAAGGCGAAAGAATTTAGTTAGAATTTTTATTGTTTCAGTAACAAATCTTGTGAAAGATATACCTTGTAGCGGACTTGATAATGAGTTCGAAGAAGACGGTACCAGGACGATTTGCGTTCTTTTTCAAATTCACATCGTAAAGCATGTTCTAATCTTAACCGGTTCTTAATGAAATTCACGGTATCGCAGAAGCATCAATAAATGGGCAAGCAGTGTAACGGTGGAATTGCCTAATAAGCAGCACTAGTGACAAATTGCGTACTCATGATGCAATGGTATTTTGAGGTCTGTAGGAGGACGAGGTGCAGGGTAACGGATTGTTGTGTTACCCAACCGGACTAACATACATCACGGAACCAGCTGTCAGGATCGCGACTAGAGAGTGGAATGACAATAATTGATTTCCCTAACCACTCGCCCCCGTTTCTCATTCTGTCTCTCTTTATTATACTGCGCTCTTTCTTCCGCATAAACATCAATTTATACTTTCCTGGAATCTCTTGATAATTCATTAAATTAGCCGACGAATGTTAAATTGAGACACGCCGAATAAATATTTTTCCTTATTAAAGTGACAACTAATAAATAAGTATATACAACAATATAAATATTCTCTGTTGCCAAAGAATCTACCCCTGATCGTTGTGATTATCACATGTTATGGTATCACAGTTTTCATATTTTTATGATTGAAAACAGATCGCTTTACATTAAATTGTTACAGATTTTTCGATTATATTATTGGAATATTAAAAAAATCATTCTCTGACATGATTATTTCAATATCAATGGTATTTGAGCTGAATCTATTAATATATTACCGAATACAATATCACTATTCAAAATATAATATTTATTATCAGCATGTGTGTCCGAAATGTCATGAAAATCATTTTGTTTGGCATATATTGTATTTTATAGATTTAAAGTAAGTTTATATTATTCTATACAATAAAATATTTCTGAACAGCTTAACTTAAAGAAATAATACAATATATATTCTCCAGAAATTATATATATAATATAATTTAATTTTCAATCATACTATAGCATTGTAAGTCATTTAAACATTTTTCTACACAATTTCTACAGAATTATGCATATATTTTTTTTAATTAAAATAAAATTTAAAGTTTTAATTTGTAAAATTCATTTTGATAGCAGAATTTAATCAAATTAAAAATATTAATCTTTGTTATAAAAAGGGAATGCAATTTCTTTTTATAACACGAATGATTAGTAGATAATAATTAACACTTTCATAGTTTAATTATTAGTTATATGTATATAAGACGTAAACGAAAAATGACTTTAGGTTACACTGAAATATTTAATTAAAAATATATTAATACTTTAAGCATTATTATTTCAAATTTTCAACTTTATGCTCTACAGGAGAAGGCTATAAAGTCCTTATATTTTTATCCTCTTAGTTAAATGATAAAAGTGAGCAACTAATAATGTCGTCATTATATTTTTAAATCTGTGTAATAGTATTTAATAAAAAGATTCTGATCCTAAATATTTTATATATAAGTATTAGATTATTCATTTTGAAATTTCATTGTAACATTAATAACCCCTGAGGAGTGTGTTTGCTCCTTCTTTCGATATGCTTCGCTATATGTTTCTATCTTTCTCTTTTCCACCGTCAATCTACTTCTCTTGAGAATACACCTCGTTACTTGGACAATTGCGTTACCGATTTTTCGTTGATTACAGTGGGTTCTAGCGACTGCAAAATTACCAACCAACGGGGGCGGTCACGCGGCTATGGTTACGGTAACTGCGAGACGGTCTGCGGATCAAAGATCAGAAAGCCAGCGAAGCACGATGAGGGTGGTACACTAGACAGGGAACCTCGTTTAAACCCTGTGAAGCACAACGATCCGATGAAACTTGATCACGGAAACGATAAATGATAAAGATTGCGTGCAATTTTAGCGCTTAAAAAGGTTCTACCGTCAAAAATTTGATCGGAAAAAGTATTGCGGTATGAAAATGCCAGAAGCCAAAATGTTTGACGATGATGGACGTGATATTAAAAGCGCGAAGAAATTGCGTGGAAGATTGTCCCATTCCATTTTAATTCAGTCGACAAGCGCCAACTTGACGCAACTTTATTGCGACGAGTCTTTTCCCCATCGATAAAGGTCGTGACCTTTAAGGCTGACGCGTTTCAAACTCATCTCGCGCGTATAATATCTCACTCTGTTCGTGAGCGAAGATAGGTTGAGAACTCTCACCTTTCTAATAGAGGATCACCCCCTGAGACCAATACCTTAAAAGCACCGGCAGTCTCTATCTGATTCGACGCTCTGACGTTCAGATAATCCTTCTCTTACATTCGACTCGTCCTACGGGGCTCGCATTCAGTCCATCGTCACTGCTCCTGGATTATCGAGTGCGAAGAGCCGACGGTTTTTGCTATCAAGTTCAGCTTATTCGATAGGGTGATTCACCCCTGTATCACACAATTTTGCCACTATCGTCTTTCCTTCAGCCAACGATAAATTATCGATATCGATGACATTGCACTTTATTTTTTTTTCGATGACGCAATGTAAGAAAATGAGGATACGTAGAACAAAATTCAATGATAATTTTCCTTTGTGTAAAAACTGAAACTTGTTATATTACAGATACGTCGGATTATTGTATAACAATATATATATATACCATGTAATGAATAATAACAACAGATCAAAGTGCAAAATGCGTAATTACGACAGTTCTTGAGAATCCAATCAAACTGTGACGTTATGAACTGACACTCTCTAGAAAAATACCCCACATAACAGACAAAATTCCGATATCGGATTCCTCGACAGTAAAATTTCACCGTCTGACCTATTTTTGTTTTCTTGAATTGCGCTTTAAAATTTTGTGGGTACGTATTGGGGTGATTTCATTTCGACTATGTAAATCCGATTGATTTTTTGAACGGGATATAAACCACAAAAAATATCCGTTTCTTTCTGCTGAATCGATATTTACGACTATTAAAAATGTAATTGAAAAATGTTTGCGTTGATGCATTTATGCATGAGTATGTTCAATAAATCTCCATATCGTTGAGTTGTTTTAGAAACTAAATTTCATTACCTTCATTGATTAATTTACAAATAAATCAACATTTACTGAGGCGTTAATTTTCCGAAAAATTTCTTATTAAAAAAAATAGATAGTGCTATTTTTTTCTTCTATTTTTTGCTCTTTTTATTTCCTATTTTATTTACATTATTACTATATATGTTTTATATTTCTGATGGAAAAACTTGTAAACTAGGCTACTGTTTGATCTGAATTCTTGGATAGTTTGTCGGACCCTCATCAATCATGAAGAAAATAAATGATTTCCCGATGCCATAAAATATTATAGGAAAAACTGCGTGTATAAGCACTTTTAACTATGCTGCAAAAAAAGAGGTATTCGAGTTACGGAATTACGGAATTATTACACTTAATTAAGTCTATAAATTTCATGGCAAGATGAAGCACTCAATTTATAGTCCTCGTGAAATTACGAACAAATTATTCACACTTCAAATATAAAGCATGTTTGGCACGGTCAGTAGCCTTTAAATCCGTTTTCCAAATTCAACAATTAGGTCGCGCGATATCAATAATTGAGAACTTAATTTCAAATTGAAGAAAACCAACAAACTAGCAGCAAAACTAAAGGTTAATGTTTCAGCTCGATTCGTTCAACAGTTTTGATGTCGAAATGGCAGGTGTGTATAGGGGTTAAAATATGCCCTCCTTTCTATCCAACAAATCTATACCTCTTCTTTTTCTACTACCTCTCTCTCTCGCTCCCTTTATTACCTGTCTTTCTCTTTATGTTTCTCTTTCTCTTCTGAAGGGTAGATTCAAAACTTTTTGGATAGTCTGCGCACGGGAGGCGGCTACATTAATAAATAGCTCTGCAAGTTCGCGAATAGTTCCTATAGTCAGATTTTCATTAGCTCGACGCTGACTCGCCGTAGGTTAACACACACGAAGACCCTACGTGCCTTGTATGGACATGATTCGCGTATACATATATATATATTTCTGCGTATGCTACCCTTGAAGCGCGTACATGTATACGAGTATAAAAATGGAGGAGAAAATAGTCGTGGAATTCCCATTAATTGTAACGAGTCTTCTTAGAAGGCTTACGTTATATATACTGCATTGAAGCAATTTCCGTGGAGGGTGAATTACGCAATGGATGACTTACCTGTAACAAAGAGGGAAAAAATAAAAAATTACGTTAACTTAATGTTATTACAAATGATATTTAATCAATTTATCGTTTGTGGTCGTTTATATTAAAGCCTTAAGAGTATTAATTACCGCGATGTATTTTATCAGATTAAACTAAATAAAATTAGTTCATTTTCGTTTCATTTTAATTGTCTTATATTTTAGAAGAGCTCTTAGACCGTTTTTAAAATAATAATTATTATCTTTCAATATTTATTCATTAAATTTTTTCAGTATATTTTGATAACATTAAAAATTGAAATAACATAAGAATAAGAAAGAGAAAATAAAATATATTTAAATTAGTAAAGAATTTATAATCAAGGTTTCAGCAAAAACATTTAGGAAAATATTGGAATGGGATTGTGGGATTGTGAAAATAATATTTTACTGACATTTTTATAAATCGACACAGAATGACGAATATCTTTTATTTCACACCCCGCATTACACAAATTCACTGCATATAATTAACTTTTTTATACTACATAAATTACTCTAGACGTTATTTCATTTTTCAAGTTTCATCAAAGAAATTATTAACATAAAAACACACACACACACATGCGCTACCTAACAAATTTAGGCGCATTCAACAACATTTGATTTTTAGATAGAAAAAGAAGAAATTAATTTTATATCATCACAACAGTTTTAGATTCCTAAAATGTTGATAAAAGAATGAAATAAAATATGCATTCAATGACTCAAACAAATTGATTAATTTACGAGTCATAACTGATCAATATGTAACTAATATAATTATTCGTATGGGTCTTATTAATAAGGATTGGAAATATATTAAAGAATTTATTTGTATTTGTAATAAGCTGTTTTATTTAATCAAAGGAATAAATAAAAAGAGCTCTTATTTATTGATAAAGCGGCATAATATTAAAAATTATTTTTTACTTACAAGAGATGTTAACACACGAATGATGTAAAAAGTATTGAAAATTCAATCATGTTGCTCATTTTTAATGTTATTATGTAAACAGAAATCGTATAAAAGTATCTCAAACTTAGAGTTCATATGAAGAACAGATGTTAACCTGATCAATAAACGGACCATCTCAGAACGCTGATTTTTTCATAGTCAATATGAACGGAGAAAAATTTCGCATTCAGCTTCTTGCCGCTAACTGCCATTTCTCTATGTAAAGGAAAGTATTCAAGTTTTACGTCCATCACATAAACGTCGGATGGGTGTAATGGTAGAAGAAATCGTTAAACGACGAATCATTATCTGATCATCTGACCATGATATTTCTTGATCCTTTGCAAGCGATATCTGAGAGTCTCTTTTCATATTAGCTTTTTTGAGGTTGAACAATCGTTGTCATCATATGCTTGAAATTGAAACATAATAACACAAAAATTTGTCTTTTTCGATATCAAAATTTATGAATTCCTTTTATATCGTTAGTAATAAATTATTATCATAGATTCACATATCTAATAAGCAGTGTTTCAATTTTTATATCGACTGATTTACAGTTATGCATATAAGACAATGGCTGCGTGAATAAATGAATGACCAATATGTATACTTTAACATTTTTATAAACTATTCATATAAAAGTCCTTGGCTAGCGTCCAAAACTCCTACATTTATAGGCCGAAATTGATTTCAAAATCTTCGTGTCTATTTAATTCATATATAAAACGATCTACGCTCCAAATTGAAAATAGTTTTAATAGCCAATATAAATTATGCAATATATATATATGTGTATATATATATATATGGATTTAATCAGCATGATATCAATACAGGAGGTGAAGCCATTAGAGATAACACCGGAAATAACGAATAATACTTCAAAATATTACCGTGGATGAAAAATAATCTCATGGATTACGATAAAGAAATGGAATTGCTTTTTTAATTCTATAGGTCAAAGAATAAACATTTTATTCTATACTATATTAAGATTTAAAGTAGTATTAGCTACTCGGAAAAGTATGCAATTATGTTTTTAAATTTGCTTTGATAAAATAACGTTTTTTCGATCTTTATCATATTAACCTGTTAATAACTGCATGTAAAAGTTTCGGATTTAAATCATAGCCGTATTATCATAAATATTGAAATATTTATGATAATTTGTAATATTACTATAAATTTATGAATATTATTATTCTATATACTTCAGGGTATTGTTAAAATTTGCAAGAATGTAAATCTACGACTACAATTGATTGTAGGTGACGAAAAGATAAGGCAGATGTGGCACCTCCCATATACTTTACACATTCATGAAGCAGCGTCAAAGGCCGTGAAGATTTCAACGGCAGACCCGCGGGACTCAAACTAAACCGTATCCCGTTTGTTTGCGGTAACTCTAAAACAATCTATCACAGTTCGCCGGCAGCTAAATCCCAAGAATCGATTTCACTATAGCCTCAATATTATATATAATATACATTACACGCTTATGTATGTATATATGAGGGGTTGATAATTAATGAGATACAAAACATACTTTATATATAGTTTACACTTAGTTGCTTCGCTCACTTTCTTATATTTTATTCTAGATTATAGTTAAATTGATTAGGATGAGAAATCTGGGGTTTGAAAGACTTTATAACTTCTCCTATTGAAATAAAAATTATAAGTTTGTGATGAGTGTAATTACATGCCTGCATATAAACACATAAATGTACAAATCAATTCGTTGAAAATATGGAAAGTTGAACTGTAATTTTCATATCTTCATATATCACTAGAAGCGATAGATGTGCTTTATCTTTTGATTAATTGCATTTCAATAACCGAGTTTGTCTTTGATATCGCGAATCCGTCTCGTTGTGCGTCGAGACAAGGAAAGGTCGCGCGGGGATCAAGATTGGTTGGATTTCGTCACGTTCGCTAGCTTTGATTAATTGCATATCGAAATGATCCAGTTTACCCAGGACATTGAAATTCCTTGACAGTACATAAGCGACGCGCGAATATCAGTTCTACCTCGAATGAAATTAGATCCCTCGATCAAGAAAATCTATGTATAAAGGGGTTGACACTTCGTTCAAGCGATGTTTATAATGAAAAATTGGTTCGGCAAAAGTATTGATATTGAATTTCACAAATTTAGAGGTTCGTCGCATGATACGAGCACATGTTGAAAATAAATAGCTTATGAAAAATAAACCGTCAACACTATTCACCTACCACACCAAAATCTCAATAGCGAATTTTGATAACACTTCATTGCTGATATCAAGTAACATGTACATTTTCAACTAATAAAACGATGGTTACGACACTTTGGATAACCGCTTTACTTTTCGCTGAAGCAGCAGTGCTGTGTAAGTTTAATTAAGGTTGCTCCAACTAGGTATACACGAAAGGTTATTAGGAGGAGGACAAGTGCTGGCGAGGTTTGAGCCACGAAAATTCGCAAAATAATCACAGCAATAGAATAATATTGTGCTTTTCCGAGGAACTAGCAAAAACTTTCGGACACATCAAGTTGAATAAATGGCTCGATAGGATTGAGAGGTTGCAATTAAAACTTCGAATAGAAATCATAATTACTTTAACTCGTTGAAAATAATGACGTATAAAGCAAATTTGGAAAATGAGATCATCGGAATTAAATTCTAAAGAATGCTTTTTTAATTAAATTGATTTCAAAGGACGAAGCAATAATTTTTATTGTTTACAATTTTTTAATGATAAAAAAAATAAAGAAGTTTCCGAATAATTCCGTAGTTTCTGCAAAAAGAAATAATGTAAATTGACGAATTAGGACATTAAAATCTTCTGCATTGCAAAATTTATGCCTCATAGAGTTCAACAATTCGTCGCGGTCGCTATGGCTTTCTTTCGTAGCAAAGTGAATTTACGATAAAAAGGTAAGGCTGTGGTTGGAAGCGATAATGGGATGAAGTTTCCTTTCACGCACAACGACGTCGATTTGTTCCTCAAGCAATAGGAAGAAAACCTAGGGTGTGAGTAAAGGAAAAACAGACGTGCGACTGGGAGGGTTGCGTCGCTCTTCTGCAGTTTTTTCCCAGTGCCGGAATCGCCCGATGTGAACGGAAAGACGAAAAAAACATATCTGACCAATACTTGGAGCACCGTAATGTTCATGGTAAACGAGGCAAGAATGTCAAAGATAAGACAAGCGAATCCAATACGATTGGTATTTCATAACGTCTATCTTTATCATCGAATTACATTAAAAGGTTGAAAAATTCAATTTACACCGTTTCACAACGTTTTTCGCTTATTTTTCATTACGCAAAAATATTAATTTTATATAAAAAAGTTTGATGAAAATGTTGAAGGATAGTAATACTATTAAAATTATGACAGGGAATCTAGTAGGACATTCATTAGAAGAAAGTTAAAAATGTACGAGAAAAACGTGTTTAAAATAAAACAAAGCAAAATTTTGAATGTGCAAATGAAAATAACATTGGCTCTATTCAAATTATGATTTGCTTCTTTTTCAAAATTATTCCCTGCATTCCTATGTCCCACTACATTCTTTCTTTCTAATATCAGATAACTTATATTAAAATTAAATATTCATACAAAATTAACTATTCAATAAAGTTATATAATAATGATTAAAGTTATATGATTTGCTTTTTGTGTTATTAATTAAAATCCTACTTTCTTTCTGTTTTAATTTAGATTTAAAAATGCATTTTTGGTTGAAAGATTAAAGTTGAGTGTTTAAATCAATACCTTTAAATATAAAGCGAGATCAACTTCGATAACGGAGAATAAAAAATAGCGGCTGAATCGGCTTTGATGTGTCAGATAATCCAAAACAAAAGCATTTGACGCCGGCAAACTCGTTTTCTTAGAACGAGCATCTATGGTAATGTATTCCAATTGACGTTTTACTTTGCTTCAGCGATGTCCGTCAAGTCCGACTTTTTGAACGCAAGGTTGACGATGTCGAACCACAGCAGACACATGGCCCTTTAATTAAGTTTCTCTACCGGTATCGTCTAACGCCATCCAGGTTGACTTAATTGACAACTACATTTCAAGAATGAAAGGCTAGGTTTAACAAAAATGTTACATACATAACGATTGTATGTGTATTTATTTTGTAAGAAATAATTAAATGGTAGGTTTCTCAGCAAACTCCAAATAAACAATAGGCATATTCTTCGATAAACATTGAAACTATGATAAATGATGTTGGTCAGCTTTTACAAAATCTGATATATACATGCACTCAGAGGAAAAAATGGTTATTGTAACTATTTAAGAATTCTGAATTTTAAATCTGACCATTTATTTATGGTTGTAAAAACCATGTTAATAAAAATATAATTTACAGCAATAATTATTGATGATTATATACATTATTTTATAGTGTAACGTAATAATTTATATATATAATTTATAAATAGGACATTCATTTTTATATGGGAGGTTCTGTAACCATACAAATGGTTAATATATACAATAGTATGGTTATAATGACTACTTTTATTTTAACTATATAAAGATGATTATTCCAACTATCCATATTTCTCTCTGTATGTATTTTTTTTCTTATCAATGATTTGAAAATTAGATTTATTGATAATAAATGGTTTAAATTGAAAAAGGTATAACTGTACAATCATACAGAGAAAAATATGAAATATGTACTTTTATTTTTAAAAATAATAAGTATAAAAATATTGTAAAAAATATCTCAAATATAGTTATTAATTTTTAGAAACGTTTATACATTTTTTAAATCTCTATTTAAATTGTAGAATATTAAGTAATATTTTAAATTCGATAATAAATTTAATATTTTCTTTTTGCTTAAAATTGAAATAAAATAATAATATTTGTCATGAGAGAATATTGAGAACATATTTTTTATTACATAATTTAAGTTATTCAATTCAATCAAGTTTCATTATAAATTAAACATTAATAAAACAATATTTATATTAATTATAATTTCAACTGTATTTTTGATTACTAATCAAAACCGAAATTTCCTAACATAGTTTAACACTATTCTACGCTGCATTAAAAAATATAAATTATACGAAACATAACTGACACATTCAAAATATATTATTTAAATAATTATCTAATCAAATACAATATATATCATCCTATTGTAAATGATTTGTTTATAGAATAATGTAATGACGAAATGATTCAGCTCTCGTAACAGAACAAATCAGCTTCGTTCTTTTAAAGAAATCTGATCAACAAAAACGTGGAAAAACATTCGTTACTCGGGAGCCAATTTCATATCAACTTGATAAAATATTCGTGAAGTTCGAATTCGATTCATACGAAGATTCCCGCTAGTTACCGAAAGTAGGCAGGTGCTCAAAATATAATTTCCTTGGGATAAATCACGTAAAGTCTCACTGAACAGCCATAAATTTCTTTCCAGTTTTCTCTCTTTGCAATATTCCACCAACTTTCAACCGTTTTCGCTAAATCCGTGAAATCCCTCCTCTCTTCTCTTTCTACATCGTCTTACGCATGGCCCTTGAGTTACAACGATCCTCGACTCTTCCATGAAGTTAGCGTTCGCTTGAAATCGATAGCAAATATGTTCGAACAAAAACCTTCCACGGCAAAACTTTGCACCAGCTTTTGCCGCGATGAAAGACAAGAACTCGCGCGAGCGAGACGGTAAACGGAGAAATTGAAAGAGTATGCTGCAAAGCGGCAGAAGATAAACGAACTGCGATGCAACTTTCTGAGCTTTTTTCTGACGAAAGGCCAAATTTCGCGCAAAGTTCTTGACATACAGACGTGAAACAAGCAACGCCGACGATCGCGCAGAGAAAGAGGG
>JABFPK010001827.1:0-11045 GCA_022817445.1 Habroteleia sp. ZL-2020
AAAAATATGTCTTCAATATTTATATATAGATTTATTTAATAACCTTAAATAATTATTTGTATAACAAAATTGAAATATTCGGTACAAATTGAGGATAATATTTAAAAATTCAGATTCCCTCTCCAATCACAAGTCATAGAGAGGGGGTGGCTTAATTTTAGCAGCAATAAGCAGTAAATACCAATAAAAAATAAACATGAATTTTTTTTTATTTCAAATGTTGTTTTAAAAATAATTAACCTTTTCCAAAGGCGTTAGTCTACAATGTAGTAAACAGTATTCCGCATATTATATGAGTTTTTAACACATGAAGGGGTTATATCGCTTCCAGTAGTGCAGACTCTTTACACTCCTCGTAACATTTATCTTTGGCTTTTAACGCACGGTACCATTGTACTATAAGATAAGAACGATCAATCACAATATCTTCCAGTACTTTGTTACTATAAATATTCTGAAATATTAAATTAACTCCAATTAGACTGACCTAACAGATTAAATTAAGGTGATACTGGAGTCGCGCTTGATTCTGCTGCACCGGAATTGGTGTCATTTTGAAGTAAAATTTTTTGGCAATGATTCGAATTTTATAAAATATATCACGTTATTCTTTGATAACGCGAGAATTGTATGATAAAAGAGAAATTAATTTTTATTGTATACTTTTGGTTGAGTAATCTCCCTGATTTTTCTGTTAATACGTACTTATTACACTGAGAGAAATACGTACCAAAATATACTCTTATTTCTACTATGAAAGTCCCCCAACTTGGGGCAAACTGGTTTTATAAGGCGATTTAGTGGATTTATTAACATAATTATAAAGAAAAATATTAATATAAAAATGCATATTTTCTAGTAGAAAACGGTAAAACTAATAGCATAAAATTGTGAATATTATTTAGTATTGCCTAAATACAAATTGTACCGAATGAATGAATTTAATTTTTACCTTATATTGGAAGAAATTTTGCGTCAAGTAGCTAAAGTATAAAAATTAAATTATATATTTATTTATTTCGTTCGAAACTTGGACCGCTGCGAGATTTGAACTCGACACACGCTTCAGACCGCGCTGGTTTTAACGCACTTGGCCACGAATCCGCTGCCAGCTTACGAAAATAATAAGCTATATATAGGCCATATAGCTCGCGCAATGATTTGAGTGTCGGCAACTGTTTCTTTCGAGCATAAATTTTTCCCAAATTTAGAGTAATTTTGTTTCACCTTGAAAGGCATATTTTAACTCAAAATAAAATAACGTTTGACTTTCGTATATGCAAATATATACATTTTATTAGAAATAAATTGCTTTAACGAAATTTTCCCCTTTTTTCGGCTAATTTTTATTTCTATAAGAATAATTTTTAAATTTTACAGTTAAAAATCCTGTAGAAAAGGTATTATAAAACCCATTTACCCCAATTTGGGGGAAAAAGTCATACAACATTTTTCTCAGTGTATAAAAATCGGGGGAGGTTACCCAGTCAAAAGTCTGCAGTAGAAATGATATGTTATTCCATCATGCAATTCTCTAATTATCAAAGAATAAAGTGATATGTTTTAGAAATTTTCAAAAAATTTTAATTAAAAAAAACCCTAATTCCGGGGCAGCAGAACTCCAGTATCGCCTTAACTGAATATAGTTATTTATTCCATTCTTATAACAACAAAAATGTATTGTAAAAAAATATCTAAATATCATAAATATACCTACATCATCTAATTTTTGACCATCTGTTATCATATATGCTAATCTATTTTGGGCTTCAAAATCACTTTTAATTAGTGTTTCTTCTTTCGAAATTGCAAGTGTAGCGTCATTCAAACACGTATTTAACTTTTGATACAAAAGTGTTGATTTTTCATCAGTTTGAATATGCCCTTCATTTTTTAAAAACTGTAACAGTGCAAAATGTGTAAAATTATTTTCGTTTTTGATTTTTTGATAAGAGCTAACAACTGCTTACTTTTTGAAGTATGTAATCGCATTTGGTCTTCAGCTTCTTTTCTTTTTCATTTAATTTCACTTCGCTTTCTATTCTTTTTGAAACAAGAGCCAGTTCTTTAATTTTTTCTTCAAATTCGGATTTATTATTTATTCCAACAGTATTCGTGTCTTTAACATCCTTCGGAATTTTTGTGCGTTCATTTAAACGGTTGATAATTATATCTAGAGGTTGTGTTTCATAAAACTGCATATTTGCTCCTCGCAAATTTGAATTGGCAATACCAAACTAAAAAATAATAAAATTAAAATTAAATCTTGTTATTAAAAACATATATTAATTATCAAAAATATTAGAAAACAAATTTAAAGCTTTCAAAATTTGTTTAGTAGTAAAATAAAAATAACATTTAAAACTAAATTAAAATTTAATTATAGCATATAGTGTTTCATAGGTCAGAAAATAGTGTTTAACTTACAACAAGGAAAATAATACGGTTGATAAGTAACTTAAGGTTCATCTTGAGTTAAAATAAGTATTTGCAAATTCATTAATAGAAAACGATTGATAATTTATCCACTTATATACTATAACTCTGCTGGAATTTTAATTAGCTAATTATAAAAGTTGTTTATGCTATTAAATATTTCATTGAAAAGTAGTTGTAATTAACTTTTTTATAAATATATAAACATTCCATCATATAATGTTTTAGACGGAGCGAGAGAGATAGAGTGAGGGAGGAATTCAAATACTTAAATATTTTCAGTAATTGTAAATATAAATGAAAATCTTGATAATCTGTATTTATTTGTATATACTGTAAAACAGAATTAGTAAATAAACAGACGCTTTGGTGTAATAGTAAAGGCGTCCGCTTGGCGAGCGTGTAGAGTCATGGGTGTTCGATTCTCGATTGAGGTGGCGTTTTTTTCACCATACAAATAAAGCGAAAAAGAAGTAAGAGTGTCATGGTTTTTCAATGGCGTTGTAAAATTTGAACACTTATTCACCGAGTATCTTATGGTGGGTTTTGTCGAAAAAAGTTTCAGCTTTTCTCGAGCTTCAGCTTGGGCAAAAGAAAAAGGAAAAAAATAAACGAAATATATATTATTATTACAAAATAAATTTATGTTTGTATTTCTTTTTGCATCATAAAAAACGTTCTTCTCTCTCTCTCTCTCTCTCTCTCTCTCTCTCTCTCTTCAATTTTGTGTTCACAATAATTTAAATAACTTTATTTAACCAAAAGTATGTCATAATAAATTTTCTTAAAATAAAAAATAAAACATTTTTTTTTAAATTGTATTTATTATTTTTTACTTCATTACATGATTCTTTTTTATGTGAACAGATTGAATGAAACATTCATTCATTTAAAAACATTTAATTTTAAGCCATCACTTTTAATTATGAAATAATAGTTTCTTCACTGTACTGTGGCGTTTAGCCAATTGGAAACGATCATAACAATCATCATATTGCTTCACTTCATTGTATAATTCTATCACACCATAACTATATCGTTTAATGATATCCTCCATGCTTTTATGAAATTGCTCATTCTGAAAAATAGAAAAATTTTCAAAATTAATATTTTCATCTTAACAACTCATTTTTTATTTTCCGAGGAAAATTATTTTATTCATTCATATTTTTCATTTAATTTTTTTAAACAAAATTTATGAAGTATGCCATTTTATGTGTACTCACTTGAGTTAATACATAATCTATATGTATTCGTTTTCTATTATTAGGTTTCTGTAGGTCCAAAGTGTCTTTTAATTCATCAAATTTACGTTCGAAATGTTTATTCCTTTTTTGTAAGACGATAATTATCTCCGAATGCAGCGTTAAACAGTTATTTAATTCAGAGTATTTCGTTTTATATTTTTGTTTTAAGAATCCAGATCTGCCCTGGTTAGTAATTTTTTTCAAATTCTGTTTAAAGTGAAAAAAAATTGTTCATTAATATTCGAAATATTATATTTAATTTTTGTTAAACATAAATTTGAAATTGTAATAGAGTAAATTTTATAATTAAATGACAGGTATTAATGTTCAAATTTAAATAAATAATGTTAAAAAGTAGGCAATAATAATAAACAAAAATATTATTGTTTATATTTTGAAGAGAAATGTTTGTTTACTTTTTGAAGTTTTTCATTAATTTTATGTCGGGCTTCCAGTTTTTCTGGCTGTTTCATAAATTCTTCTTCAATCCTTTTTGTAATTTCTTTCAATACTTCCATTTCGTGATTATGTCTAGTTAATATATCCGAATCAATAAGTTGTAAAGGATTGCCATCAACCTGTTCCTCTCTGTTTAGAAAAGTTTTTGGCAGTTCCGGTCTTTCTTCCATATTTGTTAATAAAACATCAATGACTTTTTCTAAAGGACTTTGGTACAGTAAATAACGTGGATTTGCTTTGAAAACATCGATTAGATTAGCAAAAATGCCCTGTAAGAATAAGAATACATATATTAAAAGATAATGACTTGAGTTTTTATTAAAAAAACATTTTGAAAATTAACTTAAACTAAACTAAAATAACAGTAAAAAATTGAACAAAACGAAACTTCTTGTGCATATTCAGATTAATTAATAAATTTTTCCTCATACGTTAAATTAAAATCATTTTTTGAATAAAATATATTATTATAATTATTATAATATTTTTTGCTATAATATAATAATTTATAGTTATATAAAATAGAAAATATAAATTTATAATAATATATTTTTTTATTAATTTTAATTATTCAAAATATTCAATACTTACTTCAACGATGCATAATGCGAATGCAAAGATTATCAGTTTCATGTTTCAGTCGATACCGAATTAAAAGAATAAATAACGGAACCTGTTATACACCATTTAAATACTGTATTTCCTTCAGCCTTTAATTATTTTTAAATGAATTTTTCAATCAAAATAACTGTGTACTTGGAAAATTATGAAATTTTCAATTAATTCAATAAATTAGATTTAAAAATTTGCTGTGAATAAAAATAACAAATTCTTTATTTATAAATACTTTGAATTAATAACATCGTTATAATTAACCAAATATGATTTCGTATAAATATTCACACAAAGTTATTTTCCGTGTGCAAACTTTAATTATACAAATAACCCTCATAATTCACATTAAATTAAAAATATAAAGGTATTTTTAAAATATAATTTAAACATTAAATTTTAATTAAAATTGTAAAAGTTGAATATTTTTAAAAATTATTAAGAAACCAATTATGCTCAAAATACTCAAAATACTATCTTTATGCAATAAGGATATTTTAAAATACTATTCCATTAAATAAAAATACAAATTTTTATTATTAATTACAAAATATGATAAAAAATATTTTTATTAGGAATAATCAAATAAAATCTGCGAGTAAGGAAGAATAATCACAAGTAGAGAAACTTTAATATATTTATATTTAATTAAATTACATAAAACAAATTATATTTAAAATATCATAATTACGTAATTATCCAAAGCCCTAATGACAAAAATAAAACGTTTAATGTTTCGAAAGTAAAAATTAAAAATCATATATTTAAAGTTTTTTAATCAAAGTATTATTTCAAGTTTAAAATTATTTGTTCCAATAAAAAAACAGCGACATCAGTTTTAGAGTCTGAATACGATTTACATTTAAATATAAACGTGCAGATTTCACAGATAAAATTTTTATTTCAGTTTCTTCGACTTTTTTTCATTCAATCTGTAATGCAATTTTTTAAAATGACTATTTGTATAACGTAATATTTTTGAAACGAAATACAACTGATGCTGTTTCGACGTATTCATAACTTATCGGTATAATAACGATAACAATAGCAAAATAATTTAATAACGGTATGGTAAAAAAGTGATAAAGCAAATATTTTTCAATTAAAATTTATTATTCTTCAATGCAAGATTCAATTTTTATAACTTCCATATTTTTACAAAATTGTTGTATTAAATTTTATCATTGACGATCGGTTTTCTATCATCTTTTGAGTATATAGAAAAGTCATTTCAGTTTTCATTAGATTGAAAAGTTGTGTAACATTCTTCGTACTTCTGAAATTGTTTGTATAATCCAATCATAACATCACTGCGTTCTTTGATAAGGTCTTCCATCTTTATATGATGATGTTTATTCTGCAAAAATCATGGAAAGAAATGTCTTTAAAAACGTACATAAATTTTGCACACAATAAAAAAATGTTAAAATCCATTGATTCTTATTCGACCTATTTAGATTCAGGGAATTCAATAAAAAAAAAATAAAAAAATTGTCTGAATTAGTTATTATGGAATTACTTTAATGTGATGTAAAGGGGCCAGTTAAAATTTGATCTAATGTTTCCAAATTTGGAATTGAATTAAATTTAATTAAACGAATAAGTATCAATACGAATGATTTTGTATATCTAATATTTTTTATGACTATTTTGAAGCGAAATAATTAATTGAATTACTCGAGTAAGTATGTAATTGATATTTAAATCTATGCTATTGTAATTATTTTCTTCAACACGCAAGATGTTGCGTAATAAATTGAACTCTTGTAATATATTTTCATTTTGCATTCTCAAATCCATTAAAATATTCCAATTGATTTCAGAGCACATTTTTAATTGGTAGTATTTGGTGCAGGATGAATCGTTGCTGTATTCGGCTACCTTTTTTTGACTGTTCAAAAACTAGTGGAAATTAAAAAGATTATTAGTTACTAGATTAGTGTATTATCAAGTATTATTTAGAAATTGTATAATTTTAGAAAAATAGCTCTGTACATCAATTTTCTCAGTAAGGCAGAATCATATTTTTATAAAAAAAGTGAAAAATTATAAAAAATTGATGACGAAAACTTGGAACGCGTTTGCGAGGTGGTAAAAACGAATTCTAAGATTTCGTCTATAACAGATATAAAAATAATAATTTATCTAATGCATAAAATATTCCCCCATGAAAATTCAACGGATTTACAGAGCCTGATTTTTTGAATTTCATATTCTAAGAACATAAATTTAGAATATTTTAATTCCGTGACAATAGACTTGTCACATTTTCTAAAGTATGAATCCTTATTCAGATTTTAAACTCGTTTTCTATTTCTCGAAAGATATATTGATAAAACAGAAGTTTTAAGATAGAAAATGGCAATCATTTTTGAACGTCATAAATGTTTAAATTAAGTCGAATGTTGTAAATTATTATTGGTAAAATTAGTTATTAGTTTTTGATGAGTAATATTCATTTTAAGTGCTACTTGCTTGTTTCAATTCTTCATCGCATTTCACTTTGAATTTCCATTTGTCTACATTATGAATTGTATCTTTTTCTATCCTGGTCAAGATTTGTGACAACACGTTCATTTCTTTTTCATGTCTCTTTAGCAGTTCCACATTCACTCGGTGAAAAGTAAACATGCCAGGATTTACGAATACTTTAGAAATATGGTCTGGAAGTGGAGGTTTTTGTTTAACGTTTTGTGGTAAAAATTTAATTAGTTTGTCCAAAGGATGTGACATGACAAACTTTGAATTTTCATTGAAGACATTTGGTGGATTAGCATAAATAGCCTGAAGAAAACGTTTTTATTAATTTTTGTACTAGGTTATAATTTAAATAAATTTTAGAAATTATTACTCACTTCGGTAAAATATAAAACGAATACAAACGTTAACAGTTTCATGTTTTATTGTTTAACTAGAACAAGAAAAAACTAGTAATACAATTTTTGCGTACAGTATTTTATAGTCTATATTAATTACCTTATATTTAATTTTAATATTAAAAATTTAAAAATAACCTATAAGAAATTGAAAAAATATGTATTCCCATGAAAAAATGTATTTATGTTTATTTTAATGAAATATTCAAATATAATACAATGTAAACAATAAGAATATATTTCAAATATTTAACAATTAAATATATTAATAGCAGGAATGTTAACTGGAATAACAGGAGGGAAATTTAATTTACTTTATTTATGTCGGAAGAGGCCTTGACAATAAATAAATAAAATTATTGTTGAAAATTGAGCATTAAAATTTGTATATTCCATACACTGAGAAAAAAGAGTAAGTTTAGCAATATTTTCTAGCCCAAGTGAGATATACTTGTATTATATCAATATCTGATACATTTTCTAAGATAATTTGCGATATGTGTTTGCGGTTATGCACTTTGATGCATAATTTATAATATATTTACTTATAAAATATAGCAAATATGAGAATATAATACCAGTATATCCTACTTGGGTCAAAAATTATTGCTAAATTTACTCTAACTTTTTTCTTAGTGTATAATATAATTATATTTGCATATAAATAATAATAATTATTACTTTTTTTTTTAAAGTTTGCAAATTGGAGAGGAATTTTGAACACAACTATTATCTTGTATATGCACATCTAGTTTCTTTAATTTCTTTACCCCTATGATTAAATATATGTATATCTATCTATCTCTTTTTTCTTGTTTCTTTAGTATTATATTTATTATATTTATTTATTTATTATATTTTTTAATGTTCACACCTTAATATTTTTATTTCATATTAGAATTTTTTTATTCCTTGCTTATTTAATTGTTATAATGTAATATATTTCAATATTTTGACAATAAAGTTGTTTTTAGGGCAAATTAATTGTTTATCTATAAATATAATTTTTTTTTTAATTGTAAAATGTTTCTATATACACTGGGAGGTCCGATAATTTGCACCCCTGACCTTATTAAAATTAAAAAATAATCATATAGGAATTATGTGCTTTTTATGTGCTAATTAGGTCCCATAATCAAAAATTTTGTGCTTAACTGGAAATTTGGTTTTCAAAAAAGGGTGCAGCGGAACGTGAACCTACATCCTAACCTATTAAAATATTGATTTAATATAATGGAAAGAAAACTTCATGAAAATGATGTGCTAATTATGTGCTAATTTAAGAATTTAATTCAAAGACGCGCATCGAAAAGAAACATTTTTAATTTTATATTGATTAAAAAAACACCCTATAAAACAAAGAAACACGAGTAAATAAGCAATTTTTAATTTTTCCATCATCATGCTAATAAAATATAAAATATGTAAAACATAAATAATATGTTAAATATCACGATTTGATTGGATTATATTGCCGTTCGAATGCGAATATAGTTTAACAATCGAATTTTTTTTTTCGTTGCCCTAAGAAATTAGTAAATAAACAAAACACTGCCAAGGCTTGTAACCGACCTGTTTATATTGGTACATAGAATCATGAATGAATTTTTGGACTTACATTTTTTTACACAATGACAATACTTTATTTTCTTAATTTTCTTCGTTACACTTTATTGGTTGTCTTTACTGTGCTCAATGTCTTTACTGTGTTCCGGAGTAGCACAAATATTTTTAAAATGGGACCTAATTAGCACATATTAATTAACACATAATTCTCATATAATTTCCATCGGTCTAATATTAATATTATGTCTTCGCCTGAAGATAACATTAAAAATTGAAACAGGGATATTGATAACAAAAATACGAGTTTTTTATTTTATTGTATTTATTACAATGTAATAATGTAAATTCTACAGTTTAAATGAGTCAACTTAAAACATATTTGTATTTAATTGCCACATTTTTTTCGACCAAATTGTTGACATAATACATTTTTCAGTCCTTTCGATTTTTTAACATTCTGAAAAATTGCATAGCATTCTTCGTACTTATGAATTTCATTACATAATCCAACAATTAATAGTCCTCGTTCTTTAATACAAGTTTCCATTTTTCTGTGGAGTTTTTCATTCTGAAAAATAATCATATGTATTTAAAATATTTTAAAACCTGTTAAAGTCAATTAAATTAGATTGATTCTTAATAAGTTCGATTAATTTCTATATGACCTATTCTATATCTATTCTATATTCTATTAAATATTACCGCCATAAAATAAATAGCAGAAAAATATGTTAATAATTAATTTTTTCAAATTTCAAAATAAAGCTAAAATTGTTTAAAATAGGTTTTATGATAACTTACGCGAGCAAAAACCTTTTCCAAGCTAAACACTGGTCCGCCAGTATTAACTTCTTGCAATCGCAAAGAATCCTGTGCATCGATAAATCGTCATATAAATTTTCACTGCGCTGATTTATTTCCTCAATGCGTTTCTCATGCCGGTCCACGCAGAGTTTTAAATCGTAGTACTTGCTTTTTTCAATAGATTTTCCGTAATTTTTTATCATAAACTGTTTTTTAAAAATAGAAAAAATTATTTATTTTTTTTTTATGTCAACTTACATTTTTTAATACGAACAGAATTTAGTATTTTTAAATTTAATAAAAGATAATTTTAAAATTTAAAATTTATAAAAAATAATTTTTTTAAATGTATTGCTTTGATTTAAACATTTTTTAAAATAAAAATTTCTTTTTTCATCTTCGATTTCTTTAAAATTTAGTAACAAAGATTTTAATATATTTTTAATATTTAAAATTTATAAATTTTGGCAGATTTACTTATATATGTGAAAATACTTGCTTCATTGAGTTTAGTATTTATTTCTATAATGCTTGAATCCGTGGTTACATTCTTTATCATTTCGTTTTTTATTCTTTCCTTGACTTTTGACAATACTCTCATTTCGTTGTCGTGTCTACATAATAATTCCGAATTAACGAGCTGTAAAGATTTACTATATGAATTTTGGTTCTTATTAATAATATCATCTGGGATGTTTGGCCTTTCTTTCAGGTTTTCGTATAGAAAATCGATGATAACATGCAGGGGCTGCAATTTTGTGAAATCTGAACTTTCTTCGAAAACATTCATCGAATTAACGACAATATTCTGAAAAAGAAAAATGTTTTCTTTTATATTATTTATGTAAATTTTAAAAATATTTGTTTGTGTTTTTAAATAACAAAGAATGTAGTGTTTTGTACATAAATCTTTACGAAAATCGAAATCATGAAAAAAAACAAAAACCATAACAAAATTCGTAAATATGTTTAAATTAAAAATAAACAAAACTTAAAAAAGTTTTTTTTATTATTTCATGATACTTACTTCGGCGAAGCATAAAAC
>JABFPK010001828.1:0-11040 GCA_022817445.1 Habroteleia sp. ZL-2020
CTAACATCAAAAACGATACCAACATCACTTGCCGATGAACACAGATGAACGTTCAGTCACTGACTGTGTATGTGTTCAGCTCTCAGCGACGTTACGACGTCAGCTGAGAAGCTGAAGCTACTGAACTTATAATTCCGAAAATGCAATTTAGAGGCGCTGTTGGCAAACGAGAGCACTACTTTTATTTAATACTACTTTTATTTACTTAATTTATTCAATAAAATTGTATGTAATAAACTAAGATCAGGCGAGATATATTTTGAACCAATACTTTCGGTAGTTTAAAAAAGAAAATGTAGGTTTTTTTAGTTTTCATTCAATATTAGGGTTCGTTGCGCCCTCTAGATATATTTAAAAATTGTATGACGTTGTAGTGTAGAAAACGTAGAAAACTGTTTTATCGATTCGGAAATTATTTTTATCGCTGAACTCTTCACTTTTAACCTTTAAATTTATATCGAACGTATATTTAAAGATATGAGTAATTGTTCTTTTCTGCATTGTCATTCTTATTATTTTACATTATATTTTTATATTTAAATCTAAAATAATTATTAACTTTAAAATTTTACCGCATTTTCATGATTTTAATACAGCGCACTAGCGCACTCAAACGGTGATTAAAAGGATTAAACGTGAATATTTTTGATGTGTGAATTTGTGGAAAAATACAGAATACAGTAATGAATTTATGTTTGAGTCGTTTACGTTCATAGCGTTTATAGTGATATCGTCGGTAAAAAGAATTTAACTGTGCTTTACTGTGCTTATATACAAAAAATTGGGATTTTGTTGTATATGTAGTCTTGTGAATAATTATTACTCAAAATGTCATATCAATTGTACAGAAATACTACCATTGGGAGCACATTACAAGAGAGTTTGGACGAATTGATTCAGGTTAGACAATTTTTGATAAGCAAAATTAAACATAATTTTATGATGTGAGAGGTTAAATGGCAGTATTTAAAAAAATGTCTTGATTTTTAGTTTCTTTTACTTTTGATTGTATATATATTTATTAATTTCTTCCTTATTGTACACATGTTAAGGATTATATTCATTGATAATATATTTGATTATTTACATATTTTAGTATGGCCAAATAACTCCACAACTGGCTATCAAAGTGTTACTTCAATTTGATAAATCAATTAATACAGCACTTGCAAACAGAGTCAAATCAAGACTCACATTTAAGGTAAGAAATTTATTTATAACATTGAAAAGCACTTAAATTTCAAATGAAATTTTAAACTATTAACATAGTTTTTTTCTTTGTGGTTATAATTGGCACTGATATCTGTATTATATATGATTAAACAATGTAATATGCTAAGAATAGAATTGTTTTTTAAATATTCCAGAAACAGATTTCTAAAATGTATATATAAGTAATATTAAAATTTATCTAAAATACCCCTCTACCTCTTATAATATAATAATAATAAAATGTATACATAAGTCCCTGTATATAATCCCCTTTAATATATAATTAATTATTTTAAATATATTTATTATGAAAACTTAAAATTGAGGTTAAAATATTTAAGCAGCTCTTTATCACTTACTCTTTCAACATGAGAATATATTAATTTTATAAAAGATACATTTTTGTAGTGTTTAATTGCTCAAAGATTGAAATTAGTGTTCGAGGTAACAAAAACTAATTGTCGAAAACTAAAAAACTAAGTTACACTGTTAAATTTATTTATTTATTTAATATAATATACTTCAATTAATTAAGAATCATTAAAATATTTTCTTAATAATAACTAATTAAATAACAAAAAAATAATGTTTAAAAAAATCTTAATATACTTATATTTTTTCTTTCATTAAACATGCATTAATATATATATATATTTATATATTTAATATTAATGTAAACATTTCAAAACTATTTATTGATATTGAGTAAACATTAATCCTATTTTTAAATCAAATAATTCAATTTATATAATACATTTTATTGATATATGATATAATTGTTTCAGGCCGGCAAATTAAATACTTATCGATTTTGTGATAATGTATGGACGTTTATGCTTAAAGATGTTGAATTTAGAGAAGTTCAAGAAGTAGCAATTGTAGATAAAGTTAAAATTGTTGCTTGTGACGGAAAAAGTAAGTACACAATAATAATTTTAATTTTAAATAAAATTATGTTTTTTATATGTACCTTATTATAATAAGAAAATATATAGACCTAGAAACGGAGAAAAAGTAATTCAAAATGTAAATTATTTTTAGAAATATATACATATATATAGGTATATATTTATATAAAGAACAATTTGTTTTATTTTTGTAATTTAAATTTATTAGATAGTACTGCTTTATATATTATAATATTACAAAGCTATTGTTTAACGAATGTACACTGATAGAAAAAAGAACATCCTTGACTAACATCAAATATAAAATTTTTTAAATTATTGATTGATTTTTTTTCAACAACCAAATATAAAATTAAAAATAAACTATTAAATATATATTTTGTTTTTTCTAGTTGTTGACGCTGATGGTGCACCAAAACGATAACACTCAGTTATTTAAATTACTTAACGCATCTAATCTGATCATCTTTAGTATATTTTACATATTCAAATATTTTCCAAGAGCTATAAGACCTCGTTTGCTCTAATCTTTCAAAAATTACTAGCTCAAATTGATTGGCAGTATTAAAATGTGAATATCAGATTTCCATTATTGTTCAAATTAGTTTCATTCGCAAAGACTGTTTGACATAGGGCTAAATGTCCATGGTTATTGTATAAGCAACGTTCCAATATGCGTTTCTGAGTAATCATATTTGTATAAAAATAAGCATATATTTAATATACTTCCATTATATATGTTTATTTTCGCTTTGAACATTTATAATACATTAAGTGATTTTCATTCTTATGAAGTTAATAAGGTAAATACAATACATAAATAAGTAATAGAACAATGCGTAAATATAATGAACATCAATAAAATAAATGAAAAGAACAAATATGGAACGTCTTAGTATAATATTTTAAGAAACATATAAAATATAACTATAACTGATTTATCATAATTCAATTCAAATGTTTGTCGATTACAATTACATTGTTTCTGAATTTAAATTTGATTATATGTTTCGTAGTTTATTTATATTGTAAAAATTATGTATGTAAAATTTATGAAAAAAAACTTGAATGAAAGTTCCTTATTACTTCTTACAAAATTCTTATTGTTAAGGATTTTGATAGAATATAAATACATTTTTCTATAAATTTTAAAAAAAATGGTCGCAGTAAATTTAAATATTTATACAAAATTACCTTGCCATTTGTAATAAAATTTATTTTTGACAATACATTTATCGTGACAAAAAATTTGTTACTTTTCATACAAGATTTTTCTCTATAAATTATATAATTATCGTTCATATTAAAATAAATTTCTAAAAATTCATTTCAATTTACAATTACATAGTTGTGTTATATATGTAAACATAACTTCGTATCAAAAACAAATTATTACCTGATTTCTAACTGTTAAAGACTACATTATTAAGAAATCAGACAATTTTTGATTTTACACAAAATAAAAGTGACGAGTAATTGTTCCTGGCATCGACATTTATATCTTTGTATCTTAATTGTGAATCTGGATTTGTTTCAAGTAAATTTCAGTTTTATATTCATGCGTCCTCAGAAAATAAATTTATCTCCGAGTTTCAATTTGACAAAGCAGCGTTGATTCACAGGCATTAGTAACTTGTAAGCGAATTGAAAATGGATACCGAAGTTCTAAATCTTTTTATCTAACGCGTGATGTGACTTTTATACTATATCACATATATTCTAATTAAATAAGCGTAAACCAAAAAATGATTGCCGAAATAGACTTAAAATATTTTATCAACATTAATTTTGAAAATATAACAGATTTTATTGAAGAGTGTTTTCTTATTCATTTCAAATTTACAAATTCAATTGTTCGTTGTAACAATGATTGATAATCCATTAATAAAGAAATATATTTTCACATATATTCTAATTATGAATTTAGGTGTTATACATTGAATGCGTGATGGCTATCACACAATGTTTGTCGCCTGGGCAGATTTGAAAGATTGCTCTCCTGCGATTATCATATAACTATACTTTCACCTCGTAGTTATTTAAAAGATGCCAAAGTGGGCATTCCCCTGCCATTAGGCTAGATAGAAAGAGGCTTTCCCTTTCCGTTGCATCAAACGCCGGTACCATTGTACTCATAGCTTTCGCTAATCATTGCTCAATTTACCTACTCAAAAGGTTGATTTTGTCGCAAATTCAACAAACATTTCTCCCATTTCTTGTTCTTTGCAAATTTTGTCTAGTAATTGGTAATGACAAATGTAAAATTTATTGTGTTGGAAAAGAGAGTTTAATTCGTGTTCGTGATGCGGTTAAATTTTTTATAATTTCAAAATGAAAGAGAAGATCTATTAGAACATTTCTCTTCTTGATTAATGTAATTAAAGACCTTGAATTAAGGTAAGTGTTGTTATTTAATATTCTTTTATTTATATATGAATTGAAAAAAACTAAAAATTTACATGTATAAGAAGTTGTTATTTACAAATTATCATTAACGTTCATAATTGTTTTAACGATTGTGTAATGTATGATTAGTAAACATATGTTAAAATTGTTTAGCCATCTTAAATTAAAAGTGATAATTGAAAACAAATAGTTTAAAATCATAAATATAATCAAGCATAAAGATACAATTTAAGTCTTACGCAAGTTGTTATTGAATATTCATGCAAACTACGGCAGAATCTTTTGACATTTAATTTTTGAAGTCTGAAATTTAAATTTAAATAAATGTATTAGAAATATGTAGTAAAATAGAAAAATTTAATACATTTTCTAACTTAAAATTATATTTTTAGTATTATTTATACATAAAATTAATATATATTTTTTGTTTTACAATTAATAATATAATTATTTTTAATAAATGGTTATTATGTAACAAAACAAGTTTTAATTAGATGTAATAGATAGTAAAGATACCTCAAACACAAACAAATTATTGAGCTTAAAAATTAGAATGATTTCATTAAATATTTAATATTTTCTATTAAAGTTTATTCAGTTCCCGCTGGCAACCTTGGCAACAGGTTGGCAAGGGTCTGGCAGAGGCACTCAGTGGCAGAGGTTAATCTAAATATTTGCATTTATGAATTCTCGTTCAAATTAGGTATAAAGCACAAATTTACAGAAAAATTATAAATTCATAGTGTAGAATTTTTTTGTTATTTTAAGTTTGAAATGAGAACAATAAAGCAAATATATACAAAATTCGTTTACTAATAATCTTAAATAACAATTTTTCGGTATGGATGCATTAATTAAAATTAATAATATATATTCTATTTAAACTAAACTTAAAAAAATACAATTTTTTTTTAAAATTAAAATTTTAGATTTTTGGTAAAAACGACTGATACAGTGTTCCATTCTATTGACTTATTCAGGCAGGAAACTCTGATACAACAAAAACAATACCACACATATATTTAATTGAAGATGTAACTTTTAAACATACCAAAACTGTAACACCCTTACATTACTTTTTTTTGTGATATATAAAATGTGTTCAACTGATAAAAATTGTTAATTTAGAAAATTATTTTATTATAATTCCATCATGTTATAATTCTAATTAAATTCGAGGTAATATCTCTTACAAATTAAAAGATATAACAATTTTCAAAATAACATTTTTTTAAATGTTCACATTCATAAGTTGTTATTCAACATGAATTGGTATATTACAAATTTAGAAATGAATATTACTGAACTCTTTCAATAAGAAATCTAATTGCTTTTTCAGCGAAAATTTGAAGCGCTGAAAACTACTCTCAATTTCCAAAACTGTAACTCTCTCAGCATCGCTTGTTATTGACTTGTGGCGTGGCATAGAAATCTGGGGACCGAGGAGCATGGAAGGAGAGACAGTTACCTTTCTCCGGAGATGTTGTAGAACGAATCATTATACACGTCGAATCCACCTCCTCCAAGAAGCGGGACCTTCGTCCTCTCATTACAACTGAGACCAAGAAAGTCAATCGGTTTCATGAGAAGAATTTGCTTTGAGCTGAGCACAAGGTTTTGCGGACAGGCCCCGATTGCGCCTTTCTGTAGTCAGCTGAAAAGTGTTACAACGGAGTTTCGTTGTTTTGGGAATGACAGTGAAAAAGGTGTTGTTAGTGAAAAATCGTTGAACCAATTCCGGAACACGAAATGCCGGCGAATAGCGATTTTGTCACCGAGGATTCGATTAGGGAGGAAAAGTCTGATTTGGAAGGTAAATCGAATTTATAAGGAGATCAGAAAAAACAAATAATAAATAAATAAAATAATAACAAGAAAAATATCAAAGATAATTTTTCTTATTATTTGTGAAAATAAACAATAATCTTCGAATTAAATTATGCATAATTTACATAAAAAACATTTTAATTTTAAACGAATCATTTGAAATTAAAATTTAATGATTTATAAAAGAAATGCTTAAGGACCATTTGTATGATTTTAAAAAAAACAATACCGTATAAAAATAACAAATTTAAATGATAAAATCACGAGCATATTTTGAATTGCAATTATATATATTTTGGGAGAATTTAACGGCGTTTTAAAGTGTTTAAAAAACAACTAACTTCATACGTGATTTAAATTTATATACAATCGCGTTTTTTTATATCACTTCAGCATAAATAACGGCCGTCATACATGCCAAAGTATTTAAATATTAATGGTACAATAAAATTGTGTTGTTATTAAGAAATCAATATATGCATTTCAAAAATGCATATTATTCGCATTTATTCATTATTATTAATTAATATAGTACTATTAAATTATTAATGCAAATATTTCTCAAAACAATTTCATTAAAGTTGGAAAAAGTAGCAAATAAATTTATTGTTAAAATCTACTTTGAAAAATAAATGATTGTGAACAATGATGACAAGTCAATAATTCCATTTGTAGCTCTATATAAGAATACTTGAATTTGTACTAAAATAAATGCCATTCAAGTCTTGTAGCTAAGTGTTTCTTGGTGCATGACCGTTTCGTAAAGTTACTCTACCGTGCTTGTAATTACATGAAAAATCACTCATTAAATTCATACGTAGTTCTATGTTTTGAAGACACAATAATTTTACAATAATTGTAAATTCTACTGCACAGAACAGGAAAAGTTACATAAAATTGCAACTTGCATATAAATCGACCCACGCGAAATAGAAATTCCAGTTTTACTTGGAAGAAAATGTATTAAATTATTTGATACCGAATTGTGCGGCGAGCTTCGTAATAAAAACGGCTCAATAAAAATACGAGAAATTACTATGATAAAATGAGTGAAAGTGCTCAGAACCATCTCATTTAATGCTATACGGAAAATCATTATCCCGTCTACAATTATAATTTACTTACATATTTATAGAAGATATTACGAACAAAATATTTTAATATTTATGATAAAAAATATAATTAACGAGTAAAATTTATTTGAGTACTTAATTTCAATAACAAGTGTTTAAAATAAATTATGAGTTCTAGTTATGAGAATTAGATGATGTTGTGACGAATTTTAGATAAAAATAAAAAACCTGAACTTTAGCAAATGTTTGCACTGTGTAATTCAAAAACTGTATAACGTGAAAGTTTTAATATATTTTATTTCAACAAAAAAAATGAAAACATAAATGAATCGCGATTTCTCAAATCAACGATACCTTTTGTTAGTTGTAAAATTAAATCATCTCAAGATATACTTTCAAATCGTAAGTAAGAATCAAGTTTTCAGAAAAAAATTGCTCGTTACAAATTAAATTATATCACAATTAAAAAGAAAGTATCATTTGATATCATTTTTATGCAAAATAAATATATAATATATGTATAATGTATATAAAATTTCTAATCTCTCAACAATAACATTTTATTGTGTAATTTTTTTTGCCAGTATTAATATAATCTTAGAACTTACATTTTCAATATTAAGTAACGAAATATAATCTTATAAAATTACTGTTATGTGTTATATTACACTTTTGTGAAACGATGTTAAGAAAATCTTATATTT
Source organism: Habroteleia sp. ZL-2020 (assembly GCA_022817445.1). NCBI lineage: Eukaryota > Metazoa > Arthropoda > Insecta > Hymenoptera > Scelionidae > Habroteleia > Habroteleia sp. ZL-2020. The sequence continues at coordinate 8,131 of JABFPK010001828.1, forward strand.
CTTGCAGCCAAAAAGATCAATAAGAATTCAAAATCAAAAAAGAAATAAATATTACCATTCTTTTAAAATTTAAATATAATTATAAATTATTCATGCAATTAATACGATAATTCAAAAAAAGAACATCCCTGGAAAATTAAGTTTAATTTAACTTACTCATTGTTTCCGCAAAAAGAATTAAAAAATAAATTTATTAAATGTTAATTAACTTTTACTTTTGTGTTATGATGAAAACCGAGATTTATTCGAAGATAATGAATTGAAATCGTTTTGCGCGGTTGATGTGACCAATATTATAATTATATTTTCTTTGGCGCATTTAGCGACGTCAGTTTTTTTGTATATCGATATGAATTTATAAATAATAAATAGAATAAATTTCTCTACTATTATGTCGTAGATATAATAATTTTATATTTAATTATATCAAATTATAAAAACCATTGTTAAAATTAAGAGAATGAATTTTTAATAAATCTCGATAAAAATATAAATAAAAATTAAACGAGAAAAATTAATTTAAAAATCTATCAATTTTATAGCAATCTTATTATATTCCAATTTTATAATTATGTACAGATTATTGAAATTAAGAGCAATCTGATTGATGGGTCGCATATAGCATTAAATCACTTAGACTCTTGCGTAGAGCTAACTCTTGCCGGTTGCCGTTTCGATGGAAAAAATGAACGAGGTCGATGCAACGGCGATCTAATGATACTAATGCCGCGACGGGCCTTCTAATGAAAGTGCGAGTAGAAACTGTACGACCTCGACTTACTTTCGGCATTTTGCACTTAAGAGCTCAATTCCATAGTCGAATGAATTGTGAATGCTTTCTTCTTTCGCGAGATAAGTCTCAAAAGAAATGCTCCTGCTATAGGAAGCATCGTTGTTTTTAATTAGCTCATTATGAGAATCCTTTTTTCAGATTCTAAACTTATAATTAGAATATTAAAATTAGTTTTTATTTATTTTTAAATTTAATCAGATTAGTTACGTTTTTAGATTAATTTGTATACTAGAATATATATATATATAACATGGAAATTTAATTGTCTTAGTTAATTTTATTTCTAAAAATTAATTTAACATTTGTTAATATTGGATATTTCGGGGATATTTGAATAATCAAAACTTATCAATTTTATATAATTTATTTTTAATTAAATTAAAGAAATATAAATGCAACAGTTAACAGTTAACTGTAATTCAACATTATATTTGATAATTTAATTCTTATATGCTTGGAAACTTAACACAATTGTTTTAATTTGTTGAAGTTCTATATTTAAATTTAGCCTTCGTATTTTTTGTCTGCCTTTTATGCGTGCGAAATTTGCGAAAAAATTAGATTCCATTCAGAATTCACATCAAGTTCGAAATTCACAGATGTCACATTGTATGGTGGCTCGGAATACGAAGCAAAGATGTATACGATTTTATCAAAGAATGCGATCGTATGTTTTTACAATTACCAGCATGTTATGTTAACACTTATTTAACCAATTCGTAGATGCATGTCAATAAGAACGTGAACTGATTTTCGATTTCCGTAAGTTACTGATTTAAAGTTCAAAAAGCATAATTTACAAAAGGCAATATATGTTTTTAAATGTTTTTTGGCAAATTATTCTTAGAAACAGTTTAAATATTATATTATTTATTTATGTTAATTTGAATGAATGAATTAAATTTACTTTGGCGAAAAGTCTTTAAATTAGAGATGTAAAATTTCGATAAAAGTTATTATTTAAACGTTTGTTTATTTACGTACAACAAATATTATTTTTATTTTGTGAAAGATTTAAAAACATGGAAGTTTAATTTAATTTTAATATAATGTTAAACATCATTATGAACTTGTTTTTTTATTTTATTAATTTGTTTTTAATTGTATTAAATTTATATCAACTTTTTTTGGAAATTGTTTTAATAGTTCTCGAATGATTTATAGACGTTATAATGTTGTAAAATGTAGTTTTAATATTATTGACCATCATTTTCATTTTTACAAGTAGCTGAAATGGAATGTTTATACAAGTATGAAATTTAAATTGATTTTATAAATAATTGTTAACAATATTTATGATAATGATTAACTAGAAATCTAACTAGAATTTCTATTTTCAGAAATAATAGAAAAACGCTTGCAAATGATGAAGAGTGAAGGAAAATTGGTGTTTGCGGATGACGAAGTGGCAACGATGACTCTGCCGCCTTATTTTGACGCTAACAAATTTCGAATGGCTCAACAAGTGTTCAAGAACAATGTATTTGCGATGATGGTAGCAAAACTTTCTGGATTACTAGCTTTATTGGCACTACCTAATATTCTTGATATTCTTATTTTTACAAAACAAAGTGGTACCGCTTGTACCGCGTTTCGACGTTACGTATCAACTATTTTTCATACTTTCGTCTGGTATGAAAATTCACCACGTGAAAATAATGAGTGAGTTTAGAAGAGAAACATATTAAAATTTAACAGTAAAGTTCTCGCCCCTGTCGAATGTTTACCGGTTTCATAGCACAGTTCGAGTAGAAAAAAGCAGTTGATATCTAATAAATGCAGAAAATACAAATGTATTGTGAATTCATAAGGCTTTCATAACGCATTAAAAAAGATACTAATTATGTGCGGTTTAATTTTTGTTTAAAAAAAATTTAATTTATTTCAAAGTTGACATAGCACACACACACAATATATTTCATTAATATAATTCATAAGTTTTCGTTTGCAGTTAATTTTCATTAGTTCTATTTTCTTTGGCTGAAGCTTTATTTTTAAATAGATTCTTCCATTCCTTGAAGAATGTCAGAAGAAAACACTGTTTGGCGTCCGAAAGATGTTCCAAAGTTGGTTTACCTCGAATCACGCAATGGGATATGGCATTAACTCAATTTGGT
>JABFPK010001829.1:0-11036 GCA_022817445.1 Habroteleia sp. ZL-2020
ATACAATCTATTCTTAGAGTAGTTATGCTATTAAGTTTAAATCTCGTTGAAAAGTTGCATTAAAAAAACAAATCCGTATAAAGATACAGAGTTTGCATTTACTATATCCCCATGAAAAAAATTCATTTCAAGTCAATATGTGATTAAAAGCGTAACAAGCGTGGATGCGAAAAGTGTAAATATACTTGTTTTAAAAATAAACATTGTATGCCTAATCGTATATAATTTTTATTAATTGAATGAAATGTATTTTCAAAAATTAATTTAAATACGAATGAAGATTTCATTCATAAATTCGTCTATATTATTGTACTATTTAATTTTCTACGTGACAAAATAATTTGTGTATAAATGTTACTTGTTTTATGAATAAATTGAAAATAAAAAAATGGTACTTATATTTATTTATAAGTGATTAAGTGTTCTTTATTTAATTATTGTTGTTTCCACGTGACAATATTTCAATAGTTGTCTTCATTAATTATGCTGAAAAAACAGAAATGTTTATTAAACAACCAACATATTCTTGAATTTGACAAAAGTAGGACAAGTGATATTTTTGGTCGTATGTTTGTTGTGTTCTTTGAATTATTTTGTATTTAATATACATTACATTAATATAATAAATTATATAAATTAGTTTATATTAATTACATAAGATTTTACTAACTATTTATATTCATATATCGTATCAGTAATAAAAGGTTCTTCTCTCTATTTAATTCTTAATTCATATCTTCCCTTTACTTTAGTTTCACTGAACATTAAAGTAACCGCTCTATTAAGTTCAAAATCTAATTTTCGATAATTTGAATAGAGAGATAGTCACTAAGTATTCACACACACGTGCAGTTTCATCAGATGATATTGAAAAAAATTAAGTAGAAGATAGAGAAAATTAATCTTAACGCAAGAGAATATAAATTCAAGATTTCAGTGCCTGCTTAATAAGTACTTAATTAGCATAGTTATATTTATTTTATAATATTAATAATGAACTTCTTCCGAATGCAAAAATACTTGTTAGTATACCAAGATTTTTACTTCAACATTATAAACAATACATTTCAAATTGATATTAATATTATATGTAATAAAGAAGTTCATTTAAATTTTATAGATTACATTATTCTGTATGCTTTGAAATTTATTTTCGTTAATTGTAAGTGAAATATATACGGTTTTTATTTTTGGAAGTAATTTTGTTGTTATTCATTTGAGCATTGCTACCTATACGATGTGCGATAAGCTAACTGCCTAGCACTTTTGTTCATTTGGTCTATGCAGTGTGTGCTATTCCCTTTCTCTATTAAACTCTCTATTTGCACGAGACTGATAAGGTTAAATGAAGGCAAGGGCAGTATCATAGACTACATCTTCATTTCTAAACATAATAAAATCTTTTCACCATTCAGATACTGATTCCTTAGAAGATATTGATTGAAACTCGCAACAATTTTTCTTTGGTTCTTTGAATATTATATACTATTTTGAAACTGCTTAATATTGTATTATAATGGATTTAATGACATTGATAAAGAAGAAAGATAACCATATAGAATTTTTATCTGAAAATGGTAACTTACTAAGTTTCGTCTAAGTATATGTGATATGTAATCGTACAACTTTAGTGGCATAAAGTTCTGAAATTCTCCATGCATTGTGGCAATCTTCATAAAACTTATAACATTTAACAAATATACTTAATAGCAATCTGGTTAAAAGTCGCAATAAATTAGGAAAAAATGTGAGAATGGTTTTTAAGTATGCTAAACATGAATAAATGTATTATGTTCGACGAGATTATTATATTGTAAAAAAGATATTGAAAGTTATTACATTTTACACAAAATATAATTCAGAGTTAATTCGTTATTTGTATGCACATTGATTCGTATTAATAATATTTTATAATGAATCAGATTTTATTCTACTTATAAATTAAAATGAAATTTCGTATAAATATTATCAGACAGTAACTATATAGTTACATAATATTGTAAAATCGATACGAATATATACATTGATTTCTTTTGGTATGTTTCAGAATATGGAGTTATTTTCATCGGCTGTGTTGTTGTGGTATCATTAATGGTATTATCTCTTCTCGTCAGATGTGTCGTAGAAAAAAGCTTTTGGCAAAGTTGAAATGTTTACATTCTTGTATATTGCCTTATTATTTTATAAATATAAATTTCTTGTAATTTAATGTAATTGTAAATATTGTGTTAATTATTGTCGATTGAAATGTACGTTTTTTACATATAATTTTTTATATTAGTAGGTTTTTTATCAAGAGTATAATATTGACTATTACGCACAAGGGTGAGTTTTATACACGATCCGTAAAGTCACAGGAGGAATAATTGTCAACATTATACCCTTGATACGAACAATATTTCTTGTCACGAGTGTACAATGAATACCGCGTTTCACGAATTTTTAGCTGACATAACCATATTTGCGCGGGCTTTGATATGTTTGCGCATGTGCAGCGTGCATAAGAGGCTTTATTACGCACGCTGCACCGTGAGTAATGGATTTCTTAAAGTACGTTAAGCATAAGTGGAAGGAGCATTTGTTGTGCACATGTGACAATAATATATATTTGTCTACATAAAATTTAAAATTTATAAAAAAAACGATATAAGTTCTGTGTATGTTTTTTTGAAAGAATATATATATATATATTTAAATTCAATTTAATTTGAACTATATATAGTTGTATACGTATATCACGATATTTTAAATTGGATGTAGATGAATATATTTTCTTATGTATGTATATATGTGTATATATTATATATTTTGTATGAAATCATGTAAAATAAAATTAATGAACCTATTAAATTGGTATAATTTATTTGATTCACCAGTTTAATTTATTTATTTTATTTACATTATTCTTCTGAATTAATTTCCATCCCTAAAAGTATACAATATTTCATGATTTTATCTTTTGTATTTTTTTATAAAAAGAACCAACTCCATAATATAAAAAATGGTGTAAATTAAAAACTTTGTTTACGTATTCTAATATAGTAAGAAAAAATTATAAGAAAAAGAAAAGAAGTGACGAGTGATCTTTAGTATCAAAACAATAATAATTATATATCCTTGTGAATTATCTTTCAAAATAACAAATTATTTTCTAATTATTTCATCTGTATAAGAAAAACCTTTATAAGAGTAGAGGTAAAACACTTTGTGATACATTTTCTAGATTATAAAGTTCAAATTTATATACGAACACTTTGATACCATTAAAATGTTTGTAATATCATATGTATATATTTACATATATCTATGTTAATTGAAAATATTATGCAGAAATTCTTTGCAACTATTTTTTTTCTCGTAGTAATTAAGATATATTTTCACTTCTTTTTACAATTGAATTTTTTTTCATAATTTTCAAATATCATGAATGTACTGAGTTAATTGTAACTATATAAAATAATATATGTAAATGTATATTAATAAATTTAGTTTTTCATACATATGTAAGTGACAACATAAAATTAAAATATAATGGAATTTTCATTTGTTTTCAACGAGGAAGGCATTTAATTTTTTTCTCTAATTCATTCAACGATATTTAAAATGCATAAAATAGTAAATCAAGAGGGAACTAATATATTGTGGTTAATTTAATATGTTTACCATGTGAGTATTTATTTATTGGATTCGTCATGCGTGTAGTCATGATTGTATGTACGCAAGGCACACGAATTGCGTGTCACAACTTCTTGATTTTCCTTTTTAAATTTTCGCACGTTTCGGTGCTGTGTAATTTCAAATGATTCAATTGCAAAAAATTAACACGACGTAACAGAATTTTTACATATAGTTGCGCGTGTTTTGATTCACCAAAGTTTTCGTATTTTCTAAACATAATTCATACAGCAAAGTGATAAAATATGGAATTGGTTTAGTTTTATAAAATTTCACACAATATTCAATTCAAGATAAATTTTGGTAACGTTATAATAGAAATAATTTAATTAAATTTTAAAATGTTATATAATGATTTACGTTCTAATTTTTATAAGCTTTAAGATCTTGAAACGCAGTATTATAATGAATATTTTGAAGTTATTTTTGAATGTTATGAATTGCCGTATTCTTTTGAAACGATATCGACATTGTAATAATTATAGAAAAAAGAAATACTATAAAAATATAAAAAGAAACATATTTATGATTAAAGTATGTTTAATATTGAAAACAATCAATACTGGATTGATTTGAAAGTAATTAATCTATTGATAAGAGGAGAAATTCATTTTTGTTTATAAATGTCAGTAATCAATAACTTCAAATGAATTGTACGGAGGTACACATACACATTTAGTTGAACTGACTTGGGTTACGGATTATATATAGGAACGCTGTGGACAGCTAACAGACCCTATTAGTTATCTCTTAGTTCGAAATACAAAAGCTAGCAGCCCTCACTGTCTCGGCTAGTAATTTCCCTCGTGGCGAATCCTAGCTGAGAAGTGCGCAAACTTAAACTCGCCAATAGCCAAGGTCTATTATCACTGATTCTCATATATGAAATATACATAAGATAATTGTAACTACTTTACGAACACTTAACATTAAATTATTTTCAATTGCTCTTGAGAAAAATTGTTCAAGCAAAGAAATTAAAGTATATATATACATTGCATAGAGAGCAGCAAATGTAATTTAATTTCGAAAAATATTATATAAGTCCCGAATGCAAAGATAAAGATTTAATTATTACGAATGCATGTTACTGAGACAATATATTGTATAATAAAAAACGATATAAAATTCGAAATAATTTTCGAAAAATGTACATACAGAAAAAGTAATATTTAAAATTCGACTATATTTCCTAGATTTTTTGAATTATTAAGAGAATTAACTAAACATTCTATTAACAATTTTTACAACTTTCAGTAATTTTTTGTATATTCCCATTTATATTTTCAAGAAAATGTAACAACTTTTACAATTCGGTCTAATACAATTTTTATTAGATAGAATAATAAATAAATAATTTATATAATAAATAATAAATAATTTTTATTATTACTTATTGAATTATTTGATTATTTAATTATTTAAATTAGCTATATATAACTTGAAATAAAAGAGTAAAAGAGTAATTGATTATAGATAACGCTAATTCAATTAAATTTCCTAAATAAATGTTTTTAAGAAGGTGGGAAATTCACGTATTATTATTACAATACGAATAATCCTGCACATCATTTGATCTATATTTCATTCGAACAATCAAACTACTATTTATCTTCATGAAATGTTGCTTGATGACAAAATATATTTCCCGACAACTACATGCAGAGCCAAAAGCTCCAAGATTATGATTCGAGTTAAATACGGAGCAATATGTACTCGACCACTTAACATTACACCTTTTGTTCTCGAAACATTAATCATGGTGGTACTTCAAATTATCAAACATATTTCTCCCATTACCTATTCATACAGAAATACATCTACTTGGACTCCATTGTGGCGCAAACCGCACGATTCGTGTTCCTCAATAAATAACTGCCGAACTAACCAATCGTAGCTCTTGGAATAAAATACGTTCGCGCATGCTTTTGATTTTTAACTCGCGAAAGTGTGTAAATACGATGATATATAATTGGCGGTGAATCATAAAGTTGAAGCCGGTCTTCTAGTATTTCATACGTCGGACCAATCGATCGGGAGGCGCGTATAATTCCTGTCGCGACCAGAGTCGAGCGAACGTAAAATTTATGACGAGCCGGTTGCACGCGGCTGCCAGACGGAATACCTATCCCATCCGTTTCGATCCTTACAATTTAACTTGTAATTCATGACGACGGGGTTTAGGATCTGGAGCGGCACGTAATTGCCAGTATTTGCGCCGGAACTTGCGACATGTTATCGGGTTCGTTCGTTAACGAACCCACTCTTTGGGACCGCGCATTCCTTGTACATCCGGCTGCGACCTTTTGTTTCTCTTGCTAATTAGGTGTTCTGTCAGTGCGCTCATGCGATTCGCCAGACCGATTCTATGCAAGCTTCAACCGAGTGCTGGCTCTGCCACAGTTTGGTCGCGCCACCGTCTTTTGTTGCAACAAACCGCATTAAAATGTCACTTACTCACCTCACGCTGCGTCAATTATTTATCGGCATAATGTTTTGAAACGTAAATGAAAAGCTATTCACAACTCTACCGTTTCACGTCCTGTTTCGACCTGCTTTTTTGCGCTCCGGTTTTATACCTCTCAAAATAGGATTTAACGACACGTCGCTCACAACGTTACGATTTTCATCACATTGTTAACTAAACTTTGGTACATGTGTTAATTAGACTACTTTGCCCGTACGGTTCGTGTTACATGCCCGGCACGACAAATTTTGCGCGCATTTTGCTTCTGAGTTGACGCTTGGAAAAATAGTCCAATTTTGTTGCTCGCAGTTTGAACTTTGTTAATAAGGGATTGTGTTCTAATTATCCAAAGACGGAGTATTAGACAGACAAAAATAAATTCTTAAATGTAAATTTTACAATGCAATCATTAAACGTAAAATTATAAAACATTATACTCGAGTTTGTTCGGTTGTTTATGTTTAAATTGTTTAATTAAAGCTACTTGTAACTTCATGTAATATTCTATAGTTGTAAGTAACAATTTTAATGATTTATGTTGCTTTGTATGTGTTTCTTTAGCGAAGTATAATCATGCTTTGAAGATATTGCTTTGAGAATATTATTTTATGGAATCTAGAATATATTTATTATTATTATTATTATTATTATTATTATTATATAGCAGTAGTTAAATGTTGCACTCAATATTCACAAATTCAAATCTTTCATATGTAATGTAATTATTTTAACATATTTAATCTAAAAAATAAAGATATTCATTTAAAAAATATTATATCAGTAAATATCTATTCCGTTTTAAATTTATATTCTACAGTTTTATAATATAAAACTATATAATTATCTTTCACTTATTGCATTTCTTATACACGTGTTATTACATTTAATAACTATATAACTTTACAAAAATAAATTTAAAAAAACAATAAATGGTAATGTGAAAAAATGAAATTAATCTTTTAGAAATACATTTAAAAAGTGCATGAAAAACAGCATAATTTTATTTTATAAGATTTATGTTGATGTATTACAATAATTTTTTATAGAAATAGTGTGATTATTATATCTCAACTGTTAGAAGTATCTTTTATAAAAATTAAAGAAATCTGAAATTTCAGTTTTTTCAAATGTATTCGAAATCTACTAATAATTACTACTATCCATTTCCTTTGTATATGACTATGCAAATGTGTTAAAATAGAGGTTTTCAAAATTCCATTTTTTGTGACATGTTGATTTTATCAAAAATATACACGAAATGTTGAACAAACTCGAAATTTTCTGATAACGCGGTTAAAAATATTTGCCCATTTTGACGTTTTTTTAAAAATTGTATTCATTGTCAATATTCAAATTTCTTTGTAGTGATAAGAAAAAGAATTTGTATTGACATATTACGTAAATATTATATTAATTAATATTTTGACTTTCAGAAATGAAGTTATATTTTCATATTTTATCTGAGAAACGTTAAAAATTATATATAAACAAAAACTTTTAATTTTATTAAAAATAAGAATATACAAGGAGAAAATATCAGTATAGAATTTATTAAAAAGTATGGCAATCGCATGTATTGTGCTGCATATAACTTTTAGAGCATCATCGTTTATATCATATGAAAAAATTGAATGATATATAACTGTAGTTATGTGTGTATGAATATGAATTAATGGGGGGATGTAAATATATATATATATATACATGAAGTGTATAAGGATAAAAGAACTTAACATTGCTTTAAAAAAAAAAAAAAATACTATGTCAATTATATCTAATGACGAAAACAAATTAGTTGTAAAATTACTCGAAATAGAGTTATGTGAATGATATTAGCTAACGAATGGTCGAAAGATGATCTTACAAAAGTTGTGATACGTGCCGATAAAAAATGAAATTTACAAATAAATGTAATAAATTTTGCGTATCATAAAAATTGAAATTTGTTCTATAACGTGTACCAATTATTCAAATAGCATTTTCTCACAATGTATATTGAATAATTTAATAAGAATGAAGGATTATATGTTTTATGTTCATTATATGTATAAATTTACATTAACAGTTTAACATTTCTTTTAATACAATTTTGCAAAGAATTTATTCTATTACATTAAATCAGAATGAAGAAAAAGACGACTATTTAATTTTTGTTCTTATCAATCTCTATTGTATTATATTTTGTAAATATTTTATAATACTAATTCAAGCGGTCTTTCTTTAATTGCTGTGAGCAAAAGTGTCATGAATGCTTCAAAAGACAATTAACAAATCACATGCGAATTTTCTTTGATTTCAGAATATAATGTACAGTTTATCGTACCATTGTTGAAGGTATTCAGAACAAATCCTTCTGTAAAGATATTAACATAAGTGCAAGAAATATGCCCATAAATTAGTACTGCTTAATTTTACATTCATAGCATTAATTATTGCAGACTCCAAGTTACTTATTATGTACATTGTATACACTGTAACAGCAAACTGTATTATGTGTCGTATAGTAATTAAGATATTACTTCTTCCAGAGCGAATTATGCTTGGTATTAAAGTATTTATATATCTGTAAACAGAATTTTTGGATCACGCATCAAATTAAATATTTTAAATAAAATTTTTCATATTATATTAGTATATGTTATGTTTGAAGCTTTCTAACCAAACAAAATTTAATACTTGCAACATATACTATAGTTTGAGTTGATGTTATTTCTTTGATTTGTGCTAAACATACTTATACGGAATTTGATACCCAGTAGAAGTAAAAAACTAAAATTTGTAACCATTATCAGAACGTTTTCGCATAAATCTTGTACGAATTGAAAACGAGAGCTTATGAAGTAAATAAAAGATCAACGACAGTTTTAACGTAAAGTGCGCATACGCGTTTGATGCTTGCTGTAATATTTAAAAGCACAATTTCTAATTTTTATATCTTGTGTTTGCAATTCTTATTTCTATCATAAACTTTGCATCTCTGGGTAACTGCAGTCTCCTTTGCATTCAATGTGTCAATTCATTGTTGCCGTCATTGGAAATGTATTTAAAGAAAAGGAACACGAACGAAGAGACAGGCAAGCGAATAGTCATGCCAACCACAATTCCGCTTGCGGGCACTGTAATTTGCTGTATGCATGCATCCAGAGATGGATAGACACGGCAGGGCAATCGTGCAAGCTCGAGAGATCTATGGATTTATGCAAATACAGGCAGTTAGAGTCCCGAACAGCCTCCGTCGTTGAATAATGCGTTGATAAGATAGGAACCAGCGCTCATATGCCGCTACCTACTCTACCATCCGCAATTGATTTGTCACCCTTCCGTTTTGAGTCTCTCCTTTTAGTAGGTAATTTAGCCCCCGCTATTTATGCCGTGCATGCGTTACATATTTTGGCGTACGGTTTTTAATTTCATGTCAATCAAAAGTCTTGATAAATTCAGTCAAAGAAAATATGATTTTTTCGAATGAGTTAGCAAATTAAGAATTATAAATAATTTACTTCTTTTATTCGATTGTTCATAATATTTAACGATATCGAGGATTAAGCTGGTTTGATAGCGATTGTCCGACGAGGGACACTGCTTTTCAATTACAAATTGATTCGGGAAAGGGTCTAAAAAAATCGTGCGCCCGACACAACATCGTCTATCCATCGCAACAAATATCGCACTCACAGATTATACTAATCCGAAAATGCGATTACCAGGCCGAAATGCAAATTACCATGGAACGCTAGCTTGGAAAACGAGCATATTGTATTAGCAGTACAACCAGTAGTCTTTTTGCTTCAGATTTTACAATATCGGTTTGGAAGAGAAAAATATAAAACAAGGAAGGTCGACACAGTTTTGCCAGACTAATGTGTTGTTGTCACCTCAAACAACTACTATAATCGAAAACATTTAAATTAATTAAATGGGTCAAGTTTTTAATGTTTCCTGTTTGGACTTTTTATTTTGCATCATTTACCTTCAAGGTTAGACGAACTATATTGGTTGTAACTGATTTAGAGCGGGAGTTAACTTTTTAGAGGTTGAATAATTACATACGAATTCGATGTGTTGAATTCCTTTAAATACTGATCATAATTTTTATTTGCATAATACCAATACTTTTGATGAATAAAGTTAAATAATTGTTAGTAAAATTTATTTTTCTAAAAAATATATCCTTCGTATATTAGTATAAAGTTATTAATTAATGGAATGTCTATTACATTATATTTTCCTTATATATATTACTTATATCAAATTCAAAACTTCAATCATTAATCTGCAAAACGAACGTTGGTAGATTTCTGTGATAAATGTAATAACTTTTCATATGCATGATTTTTCTTTTTAAATAAAATGTTTCATTTGATATACTTATAGTTTTTATGCATTTCTAACAGCAACTTAATCTAAACGTAAATACCTTTATTTCATATCGATCTTTGACATTATCATATTAGAATCTTAATGGTTTCGGAATTTAATGCATGTGAAATGCGTCGGACAATCAGTATACAAGAGCATAATTAATAGGTGCTTATCTTTCTCCTATAAGCATCGCAAAAATTGAAAAGAATTTTTTTTTGGTATATTTTTTGAATCCTTATTTCTTCGTATTTGGTCAGCTCGTTTATAATTATCTCGCGCAAATGCTTCCGCAAGATTACGCTCTCATTATGATGAACCTGCATTACTGACATTGTCCCGGCATTGCGTTCCCTTATCGGGCGCGAAGCGAAATAGCACGCTGTAATTTTTATCTTTCCGCGACGCTGTCTCTCGAAACAAAGTAACGAAATTTTTTCTCCTTTCTGCGCTCGCCGGTGGTACTTATTACACGTCGTGGCATAATCGCATTTGGTACTTGTATAAATAGCGTTATTAACATCTTTATTTGTAC
>JABFPK010001830.1:0-11033 GCA_022817445.1 Habroteleia sp. ZL-2020
ATGCGAAACTCTTCAATGTCGATGACATCACGTATTGCCAGAAATTGTTACCGTGCGGAAATTGTTAGGTGGCTTGACGAGATAGGGCACGAACATATACAACGAAGTAGAATATGACTCCGCAAAACGCTGCAACAACTGAATTTAATATTCACATTCAAAGTTTAAAGATTGATTTTAGCCCATGGATTGGAAAATGCAAATCACGTTTTAGCCGGGAAAACTTGATCAAGAAGCCTTGATCAGATCCTGACAAAGAAGCCTAATTAGAACGTGAATTCCTACCGAGAACTGACTATAAATTCTGATCGCAAAATGCGGAATATTATTTTCTTGATTTTTCAAATTTGCTGCTCTCATACCTTTTATTAAATCCGAACAAAATCCTGACTAATTGCAAGAAAATGTAAGGAATGCATGTTTGGTAAAATTTTAAACTATTTTATATAATTTTTCAATACATTTATCAATATATAGTGTGGTTACATTAATTTCAATAGAGCTTTGTTTATAAACTGTTTTTCAACATAAATCTATAAAAATGTAATACAATTGGCGTTTTTCTGTCTCTTCATTGAAAAATTTGTATTCAAACGCACAGTTGTATTATTTCCTTACTTCCTTATTATTCAAAATTGCTTTCTTGCAACAACACAATTTACGAAAACAGTCGTTAAAAGTGCTCTTTTATACTTTTTCGTATATACAAAAAATATGGAATTTTCTTTGTGAAGACAAAATACAAAAACGTTGCAGAACGAAGGAAACGCCGGAATTTGTCATTTTTATTCTGATTTTTTGGAGCAAGAAAAATGTTAAAAAGTTACGACGTAAGACTCACGCTGAAAGCACATATCATTGTGATTATTTAGTAAAGAAGTAAGAAACGAGAAAAAAAAGTTATGCCTATTAAACGAAAATGATTAAAGAGTCCATGAGCAAAGTTTTTCGAGACAATAATAATGAACGAATCAAAAGGTTAAACCATTTCGTCGAGCTGACAAATTACAAGTGTACGGGCAGCAAAGTTTCGGCCAATTATTCAAATCCCTATAATCGCAATCGCGTCTTTGGTTCGGGCCACGTGACGCGATACGTGAAATATTTATTAAAAACACCGTCGTGTCTGAGCGCGCCGTTCTCCGAGAAACCGTTAAACGGTGTTAGATGAGGAGACTCGAAGTTCGTCTTTATTAAATTGAAAAAGTTGCTACGAGTTCGGGTGATTCATCGCCTCTTATTATACTTCGCTTCTTTTCGAAGGCCCCTCGATAAAGCATTTTTCACCGATCGAATTATTAAAGTAATAATATCCAATGAAATTAACCATCATTCAGAGCTCACGAGTGAAGGCAGCCATCCAGTGGTCGTGCGAAAAATTCGTCCTTATAATTTGCGCGACTAAATGACAGCGAATGCGGGTCGAAATCATGGCAAGGCAAACGCGAAACGCTCAGCCGATGCATTAATGAACCTGCTGCCCGCGAGATCGTCTTCGACGCCGCGTGAAACGCTTCTTGCAACTTCCCAGTTGCTGGACGCTGACCGCTCGCGAAGAAGTGGTCAAATTCGACAGTCTGCTTCAATTACGTGCTGTAACGAGCGACAAAAAACAGCACTCCTTTCATCGAGCACGTACTCTTTCGTTTTGCATGGCTGGCTCGCATGCCCGAAATACTTGTCCGACGATAGGTCATGCTCGTCGTGAAAACTTGCCCCAAAAGCTGCTGAATTGTGACCCTCGTTAGTCAGTTTTTGCCCCCCGACGCCCGAGGAATTTTCTATTTGCCGCAGACGCGAGCACTCGATCGCGTAGTTTCCCGGACACGATCGAGCACGTAACTCTCGCAATTACCGCGGACGGCGCACGCGCCTAAGAAAAAAAGTGTAAATTGAATCGCCGAACCGGTTCGCTTAATTAATTGGCAGGTTTTTTTGTTGTTTGGTTGAGAAATAGTAATCGCGAGTCGGAAAGCGCGCGTCGCCGTTATCAGCGACGCCCCAGCACCGACGACGCCCTCGCTCGTACTCACTCATTACACTCGGCAATATTGTACGAGATACCATTATATCGCTGAGGTGCCACTTACGCAACGATATTACTTTGCCCCCGAGCCCCGTGCCTCTCGCGCGCTCGCTTGCACCGCGCCAGGCCGACCGCATCCCGACCCTTTTTGCGTCTTCTGCTTGCCGTCCCGCACCCTCGCCCTCCTGCCACTCGCACTGTCGTGCACTCCAAACTCCCGCGCTAATGAAAAAAGCCATCTTCCGTACGCGAGTGCGCCTCGGTCGAATCCTCGACCCAACATTCATTGCACAGGGGCGAATAAGGAATCCAAAACAAATGTCGGCGGCAATGAATGCCAACGAAATCTGCATAGTTCGTATAATCGCCGCCGTTCGACGCCGCCGACTCGCGATTTCTCGCTGGCGCGATAAACTCGGGCGTTTTACCTTCGCTTTTGTCTCCCGTCGAATAGAAGTTTTTCCGGGTCACAACAATGGGCGATACCGCAGCCACTGAAAAGACTGCGGAGTTAGTCGAAACCGAAGCCCCGAGCCAACCAGATGTAACTTGACCAAGAGTTGCGAAACGTTCCTCTGGCGAACTTCAACTCGCCAAAGTTTCTCGACGCAAGCTCGCTGTTTCTGAAGTTAGCACCGCGCGCGACTACACACACATACACGTGAAATTCGATTTAGGCGTCGAACCACGATGCCTTTGCCTCGAGAAGGGGTCCGACTAACGACGTCTAGTTTAAGGACGTTCTGCCACTGACAAACGAGAATTCCTCTCACGATTCAATTCAGAATTAAAGCCATTTATCATTTTTTTACATTCGGAGCTCACTTTTCGCATTCAATGTAGATGAATGCAAGCATATTTTGAATTGTTTAATGAACAATTCAGAATAATCTGTATTATTATAAATTAACGAATTAATTTCATCTTTTCAAAATCGAGAGCTTCGTTAAGAATATTCCTCCACTCTAAATACAACTGTTTTTTTGTAAAATTAATAGATTTAGCGAAAGAGAAAGGGAGAATACGAATTTAGATTTGCAATTTGTTTATTTTTCCTTTGGGATGGATGTAAACAAAACGCAATTTCATACAACATTGTATGTTAAGGAGACTGTAATTATAATATTTTGTCTCGTTTCGACTCCCTCAACTCCATTCTGCTGTTTATCATCTTCAAATGAATGTGTCGTTATACGCAAGATATTATGATTATATGCTAACAAATTTATTCGTTTGAATTACACCGATTAATAGACTGGTAACATCATAAATATAATTTGTATGCCATGCACTCAGATTATGCCTCAAATGTAATTATTCCTCCAACTGATTTCCTTAAATCAATAAAACATAACAACAAAAATAGTGTCACGAAATTGCACGAGTTGTAGCCTACAGAAATTGTCAAACATTTATCATCTGCTTTTGAACGAACCTATTTACATAGACCATCGGATGCATTTCACTGAAAATCAGACGTATTGCATTGCACTGATTAATATTACACATTAATGTATATGATAATCCAAAAGGAACAATTCACAATTTGCTGAACTTTAATAAATGCAGACAGCAAGACAGATTGATTAATATCATGTAAAAAAGACTTGTGTATTCACTAATGAAACTCCACAGACCGGGGGACTTTGTTAGCAGTTTTTGCGAACCTATCCAATCTCCAAAATAACTTCCCTCTGCCGCACAAAACTTTACTTTGCAATCAATCCGAATGATCTCTCATTTCCTATATAAACGAAAATATCAAACATCCAGAATTCGTAATATTTTTGTATTACCTGAAACGAATTCCGCATAATTTCATAAGCGCGTGCACTTCGTAATGCATAATTCCGGCAGTAATCGAAAATTGCATAGAAATGCCCAAATTGCAATTGGAGCGAAATTTTTTCGAGTTGATGCAAAATAGTTGGGGCTGGTTTCGTCGGGAATGTCATTGCGCGCGACGCTCTTGTAAACGATCCAAGGCGTTGTCCCGTTATGCATTGCATTTTCTTGATCTTGGGGGGGTAATAAATGCAGCTAGGGATTTTATCAGCAAATTTCTAGTTGTTTGCAGCACTTTACCCGCGGAGTGGCTATTGGCATGAACGTGACTACATTGTGTCGATAATGCGCGAGCACGATAACGAGAGAATCGGGTACCGGGAGAGGAAGTGAGAGAACCGGGGACGGAAGGAGAGAGGGACAAATTGCGAGATAGGTCGAATGAGAGCAAACGCGTGGATCACAGGCTGAGTGCTCGTTTGAACGGAAATGTATAGGTATATATTTGAGCGTGGTGTACGGTTATCGTTGATTCTAGGAGCCAGGAAATTCCGGTCCATGAATAACGACGTTGATCAATTCGGTCCGAACGATTACGACGATTACTTCGCAACGTGCATCGTCATGCTGTTAGTAGACATCGATAATTAATTCCACACTAATTACAACATTTAGGTGTCCCATAATTGGAGTTAATTAATTTTGAAATCCTTCTTAACTACGACCCCAATCGAACGTAGCTTCGCGATAACGTTATTGTTTGCCAGACTTTTACGGACCCCAGAACCAAAGTTGCACGATATTTCGCCGGCTCGCATTCTGTCTTGCGTCTAAGTTGTCGAAAGAATAATGCCAAGGCGATGAGTCGATTCTTGATGGAATTGGAGGAAGCTCGCTGTTGTGACTGCGACACAGTAGAATCTGCAGATTTAATTGAAATCCAGCGATGGCTGTACAGTGCATAATTGTACTGTTTTAATTTGTCCTGTGTTTCGTAATATTCAAGATACGGACTCCTATAATGTATTGCATAATGTTCTGCTTATTGCACACTTTGTTAAAACTGGGATAGTTTTGTCTTGAATGGAACAGAAAGCTCCAGACTTTAGACTTTTGTTCACGTTACTATTTTCAAAATAGCAATTTATATATATGTATATATACATGTGTGCAACAATAACCAGTGAATTATTAATTTTGTTTTAACCACACTAACAAAATATTAATTAATTGATGATTTGAGCCGATAATTAATTAATTAAAATACTTTGCTCGCAAAATATAGTTGTCGATTGGCTGTCTCAAGTGTTGTGAAATAAGTTATTAGACTGTTATTCAAACCGGCTGAAGTAATTATCCAACGTTAAGTAAAAATTACTCCCCGCACTGTCATTCTAATGCCCTCAAATATTGTTCGTGCAGAATAACTTTACTCGAGTGGTGTGCAAGGTCAAAGACTGCCTCTCTTGTATCATGTACGCGCATGATACGATGAATCTCAGCGAAATTATTTCTATGCCAGCATTTCAAAGTTTGAAAGCCGAAAATGCAAGAGTATAATTAAAGAGAGTTACTTAGATTCGTCAGAGCATTAATTAAAAGAGTTGCGTGCGAATTAGAGGACCGATGCTTCAACGTCGTCAAGTGGTCAAGGCTCGCGGAATTCATCGTCGCATTTCAAACTGAATAAGATACTTTTATCATTCTTAACCACGGCTCAAATCTAGCGATTCGATGTGCAAAACCTGAAAACAAGTTACGAAACGAAAAAATGCTGCGACAAAGAAATTGGCTCGGCAACGGGTATTCAATTATTGAAATGAACGAAAATACAATTGACAAGCTAACGGTTAGCTGTCAACGGACGCGCCATAATCAAATTATAGTTATCTAAATCAAAGCAATTACACGACGTCATGGCTTCCATTGCAAAGGCAAAAAGGGCACAGTATTCAATAAAAGTCTATCATTTCAGCTCGTTACTCACGTTCGGTGTAACTGATGTCCCTGATTGTCTCTTACCTGAAACACAAAAAGACCGCAAATTATTTAATTGCTCGCGACATTCGAGTGAATTGATTTGGGTATAAAGAAGTGACGTTATGTGTCATATTAGTTCGGATTAAGCGGGGATGTGCTACCTCGTTGCATGCATATGGTTTGAGAATTGCGACAGAGTCAGCCAGCTGCGAGACAGGTGTGGAACTCACCTGCCCCGCAACCTGCCAAGATCTCGGCTTTGGCCCGTGCCAGGTTAGCCATCTGGATATGCGTAGTAAAAAAAATTGTGTAAGCTGCGAGTCCCCATTAAAGGACAAAAGTGCAAAAAAGATTGCACGCTTGCCCGAAAACCTATTTCAGTTTGCGGTATATTGGTTTAACAATGCAAATGCGTATTCATAAATTCTGGAAAAAGGACGACCGAAAATAATCGAACATTTAGCTGGATTAATGGTAATTTCGCGCAAGTGTCGCGTGAGTTCGAAAAATTCAAAGGATCGATTTTTGTCAGAATTAATCATTTTTGATAATCGAGCTTCACGAGTTTGACGAGCGATTGCAATGAAACGGATTTCATGGTTAAATGATTAAAAATAAAATAAAGTAATTTTCATTATAAGTTCTTTTCACTTTTTGACGTATGATTTATCACCGGCATTTGAGCACAGTTTATGCATACGACTTTGTGACTTTCATAAATGAAACAATAATATGATATACAAATCTGATTTTCAAGAGTATTTAACAAATATATTGCAAATTGATAAAATATATTATTATTTTGCATTAGTTACTTTTCAAAATAAAAATGATAAATCATTTTGTATGAAATGAGGCATTAACGCGAAATTATATATTGGAATCAATTTATGAATTATTATCTGTGAGTATGTTTTTCGTAGTATTCGTGGATTTATTTAAAATACTATTAGCTAACAAATTTATCTTTTAAATCTATGAAAACGACATATTTGTGAACCGAGTCATCTTATAATTGTTTTATAGACGACGCCAAAACAATCTTTGACATAACACTTTATAGCAATCCCCTTAGTATAACATCAACGTACTTATAATAAGTAGATTTGGAGAGCACATAACCCGTATCCTCTTAGCGTAATCAAAGCTCATTTATTTCAACTAGATTTCTATCACAATATTTTGAGCGCATAATTTCCGATAGTACAATGCACTTTGCTATTTTAATTTCTCCTCGTTAATATCTGTAAATCTGTATACTAATCATCAAAATATCATTAGCATAATTTAAACGTAAATAACATTGAACTAGTCGATTGCATATTCTTCGTAAGTCCAAATATTTTTGTACCTTAAAATTTATTGAACAGATTAACAACAAAGCCGTTGTTTGTGCACTAAAATATATTATAAAGTTTATAAATCATTTTTACATCTTATAAATTGTAACAAAATTTACATTTTTAAAGATTTTTTCTTTGAAACCACAACTTTCTTAAGTAATAATTAACATTCAAATTGTTTATTTTTAAAAATTATAATTAATTATGATAATTTGATATTCAAAGAAGCTCTAACCTAATAAATTATTTCTAATATATCCACAAAGATACATCAAATTTAGAACTAATTACTTATTCCACTCAACAATTACTATGCTCTCTAAGCATAGACGTCCCATTGTATCCCAAAATGCACTCACTTTATCAAATAATTCACCTCTTTTGAGCGATGTAAATTTTACACGTGATGATTTTCATGACGTTAAGCTGTATCGTCAGATATTCACAATCGACGACAGAGGGTAACTTGATCCACGGAAGTTGTGCAGGGGTTCACAAACGAGGTCTTGGATGTCGACCTATCTTTTTAAACATGACACTTCATTCATAGTGATCTAAAGTCGAAAGCCATCAGCTAAAAATACCAACAAGATGTTACCTCTGAAGTATACAATTGTATCAAAATTTATGTTGGACTAAATTTTTGTCTAAAATTCAAATTTAGTCCAACCCAAATTTTAATACAAACGAACGAAGTAAAGTCATTAAACAACAAAACGAATTTTGCATACCGAGTCGCGAGATATAACAATTGAGTCGGATTATAACGTTATCAGATTATATCCAGCAACTTATCATGCTATGCGACTCCTCTCGCGAAACTTATCACCTAGGAAGAAAATATGGATCCTAAACCCTTGCGCTCTTCCCAAATCAAATTTATCGCAAAGTTAGTGTGCGTCTCGTGTTTCGTAAACTTGCATTCCCAGGCTGCTTTGCAATTTGGTCACACAGAAAACTTGTAATAATAACGTAAGAAAGGTGATCTTGATTCCCGAACACATCAACAATTTTTATCCGACAGCGGGAGATAAAAGAAAAGCCCAAGTGCATCGAAACTTGGAAAGGGGTGTTTGGGATGTTAAGTGGCGCATTTACATAAAAGTTCGCAACAATGTTTGCTAGACAGAAATAATCCGGCGAAAGTATAATAATCTGTTTTGATGATTTTCGATGCATGAACGGAATAGATAGAGTTCGCGGAGAATAAAGCTCAACTTTTCGTGCCGACGAAATAAATTTCTCCCTAAAACTGCTTGCGAATGAAAAAACAAAAAGCAAAAAGAACGGGATGGAGTATAAAATCGAAGTGGAATTGACGAGCTAAACGCTTGTTGTGCCTTTCGCAAAGTAAAGAACGTCGGCAAGTTTAATCGTAGCATTGAGGCAATGCGCGCAAATGAATCAACACTGTTGAACGAAGGATAGCAGCCCGAAGACGTTACTTGGAATAGTTGCGGAGTGAAGTGAAAATCAAACGTCGCGTGTATCGATGTTTGCCGATTAACGTCTGCCATACAATGACAGGCAAATTGTTCGTTCAATCTAAAACGGAAGTAAAACTTACTGGCTTTGAAACTTGCCGACAAAAGTTACCGACCCCTTTGACGAGGCATTCTCCAGAGGTTTATATTTATTTAGACCGTGAACTCGAAACGGGATTGATTTGACCCAAAGCTAACTGCTAAATCCAGTCTTCGGAGTGGAATCCAATGTCGAATCAAACTTGGGAGAAATTGATCGCTAAAAAGTTGATTTTATTTAGTTCAAAAACCAACGGAACGTGAACAAAGAAGTTCAGCTGCAACGATGCTTCTGGGACAGAAATGTATCCGAATCCGGTGATACAAGTTTATACGTGTTCCAAATAATGTCACTAATTTTGTAGAGTCTGATAGCATCTGAACACATATGAATATAATTCATAACTTGGATAGGCGCGATTGAGTGTCGCAATAAGACACGGTGAAAAACGACCCATCTAGATCAGATAAATTTAATTAGACATGGCCTAACCTGGACGACATTCATATCCAATTTAGTGTAATCAGAGGTAATGAAGATTGATTATATATGGTCGAAAGCGTGTATGTACGCGAACTTTACCCATCTAACCATATTATGCATTTAGCATAAATTAGTTAAAATAAACCTTGATCATGTCACATCAAATCTGACGCACGACCCTTTCTCTTACATTAAAAGTATAAATGAAGGAAAGACAAAACAACAGCGGTTGCAGACGTATATTCATTACTCTAGACAAACTTAGAAATGATTGCATTCGATCCGTCGTACTCAAATTAACAATAAAATTTTATTGGCGGAACTGGACAGATTAAATGAAATTAGTCGAAGTTGTACCTAATCAAATGCAATCAGATTTGAAGACTAAAGTTAAATATTCATTACCCGGGGTATATATCCAGAACCGGATTCAAACTTTTGGAAGTCAATAACACATATCCATTTGAAGCGGCTTTATCTTCAATCTGGCTGAAACATACAATTTAATCGAGGAAAATAGCACCTTGTTTGCAGCGTCATCGATCCGGTCCCGGTTAAAAAATAAACATCAACGGTGTCAGAAGAAGGTCAATTCGTGACTAATCAGGTCGACGAAGGCACGAGAACGAAATGCTTTCCTGAATGGGACAAGAAACTGCCGAAAACGAATATTATCCTGGCGTCCTGTCTTCTTGGATTACGGATGATCCGATTCGACGAGCCAGTTCCGTCGAATTGACGAACGTTGCATGGCTTCCGCACACATATTTGGGTCGGCCGGCTGATGCCGCTAAAGAGTTTCAAATTGCTCTTACGTGATCGCGTAAGACGGGGGGCTTACGGCGTCGTCTATTAAAGCCAGATGATCGAGGAATTAATGGATTACTCGATCGAGTTTTCCGTCGAGGCAATATCCAGCGCGCGCCAGGATGGCGTGCGAGCGGACCAAAATTAACCGCGCGAGTCACATACGTATATACAGGTCCTGACAAACAAATTTATCGTCGTCGTCACTTTCGCAGGACACTGGCCAGCCTCGGGATAAATGAGACCCGCGAACCCATCGATCACCGTGACTTTTTTTTAATTTATCGAACTTCGCGAGTAACGCGCCAGTTAATCAATTGTGTTAGCCGTCTTTCGCTTTGCAGTGGCAACCTTTATGCCGACCTTTTCAACCGCCGCCGATGAATCACGGCCTAATTACGCTCGACTTACAAGAGCACGATTACTATTGGATTAGCTGAATACGAAAACATGTTTGTTTGAAGCACATAACTTACGTATACGCGTTCGAGTTTACGTCACCATCTCCATGCGCTTAACCTGGTTAAGGTCGTACCGAGCAAACAGAACCGCACAAAGGATCGCGAACGGACAGATATACTCTCGGAAGCGCGCAACTAGATTAACATTCGCGTTACATCCCATATAAGTTTCAGTCGCGCAAAATACGCATGATTCCAAACCGAAACACAATTTCCGGTAATCCAATGTCTGCGTGCTTTGATCGTGTCAGTTTGATATAAATTTGGTTCGACCTAGAACAAAATCGTTCATTTATCTTGCATCACTTTTTCCTGCCAAGCAAATCATTCGGCTCGGTTTTCCCTTCTGCGCCATAAACTGTCGATCCAGGTACGTTCGACAACTGTTGCTTTCTTTGTAATGAAAAACGATTTAAGCATTTCACTCGTCTGCGCGCGAAACAGAAAAATGTCATCTTTTAAAATAAATTATCGCACGAGAGGAGAAAAACTTAAAACGATGCATTAAATAGAGCACTGGATAGAAATCGTTTGAGGCAGAAAAATTGTTTAATGTAGAAGATATATGAAATCAAAATCTGTTCGAACATACTGATCCGCTATCCTCTCTTAATGACATAACGA
>JABFPK010001831.1:0-11032 GCA_022817445.1 Habroteleia sp. ZL-2020
GATAAATCTGTATAAATGGTTCATCTGTTATTTATAGTGATAATAAAAGGAATGTGCTGTTCTTGGAATGCTATATATTTGATATCCTACATCTCTCCAGGTATCGCGATCAATCAGGAAATCGTCCCGATACCCTAAGGACCTATTTTCATTTTTGACAGGGCATGCATAAATAAAAGACAAACGAACAAAGTGAAATGTGAAACATTATCACGGTTTCATGGAATTCGAAATATATGAGTATATGGTCTAAAATGAGAAATTTTATCTCGCGCGCGTTCTGGTATTTCGATATTTCATAAATGTAATTCTTGTGTTTCGAATCATATTTCACGTGGAGTGAGAGGAATAATTGCAAATTTCTTTTTGTGCGAGGAACCAAAAAAATGCACGTTAAAGGCAAACCATAATCTGGTAACAGATGGTGGCTTTCATTACCCTCGTTTCCGTTGTTTCCTCCTCTGGCTGGTTTCGCCTTCTCGCTTGGCTCCCAATTTTTGTCCATAACCGCGTCCTCCTTCTGTCTTTCCGCGTTACATTTTTTGCATTACATTTTCTCATCAGCGATATATGTATCGCAATATGGTGAGCAATTTCGTAATACCTCAGTTACCGAGCCTTATCGTGCAGCCAGTGCAGCTTCTATCTCTTCTTTGGACAGTTCAATTATCCTGCTCGCACAGCCGATACATCCTTTTATCCCGTTTTCCGTTTTAAATCGGATCACATTTTTACGCGCCCTCTCGCTCACTCTTAAATAAACCTCCAATTCAACATTATATTCATCGCGTGGAAAAATCGCGAAAAACGACTTAGAACAGTCTCGCGGCCACAAGTGTGGGTCCTAATTGATTTATAATGGAATTTTATGCGGAATATGTAACAGAGTCCGACTGTTTAAAGCCGTGTTTCATGCAAATTGGAAAAGGTTCTTGTAACGAGGTCTGTTGTAAAATCGTATATAATGTCTTAATTATTTTGTGATTTTAAAGACCTGCGTTATACGGATAAAAATGCTGGAAGAAATTTCGCCTGCAATGAGAAATACGATAAATTCTTTTGGTCTAATGTAATTGGAGGTGTGGAAATAATCGTACGGTGGGTTTTACATTCTTTCTCTAAGACGAAGTCAAAATTTAATGAATGTTAAATTTCGTGTACGAAAAACCTTAATAATATAACTGACTTTTTATAATTTAAATAGTGCGCAAAAATCTCAACACCAATTTTGAGGCAAGATTTAAAAATACCTTCTATAATTTGAAAGTTTCAAGTAATAAATACCGCACTGTATATTATTATAAAACATATCACTATAAAATTTTTTTGTTTTGTTACATAACAAAAATAAAACTAGAAATCTATACATATTTTATTAGACATGTAATAATCAAACATTCTTCTCTGGAAATTCAATATTCGTCATGTTTGACACTTTCCATAATTCTATTACACACGCAGAGAAAAATGTAACTTAATAAATAAAATAATTTCGATGCATATCATTTGCCAATATGCGTATAATATTTTTTCAATTCTATATAATTTTTCATAAAATAAGAAAACGTTCAAATTTAAAATAGGTTTGGTTGGACTGACCTAATATATTTAGTTGTTCAAACAATAACAAAAACGTTTGGTCATAATGACTAGAATTTTTCTCTAAATGCATATAATAAATTTTAAAATTCGTATATTCGCGTAATATAAGATATACGCAGTACATAATAACAATTTAATAATAAGAATAAATTTCACTAAAAACGTAGTTTGTATATCATTCACAAATAATTTGTACATGGTTATATTTAATATATCTATTTTATTTTATAAATTTTACTGTCATTTGTAATAATTATATCATAATATACGAAACTTATCTCCAATTTCTTATGTTCTATAATTTCATATTACGTTGTATATGACTTTTTAAAACTACGTTCGTTTATTTAATAATTAAATGTCAAAACGTCCAGGTGGATGAAATTATATCACATAGCTTGGAGATGTTCATAACTTCTTTTAAGTGCCTCCATTATTCAGAAATTTGATTTGCACAGTCTTATCTTAATCCTATAAGAGGAAAAGGAATTCCCCAGAATCCTAATTGCATAAATGTGTAATATTATAGTATGTTACATTTTGCTATATTCTTTACATTAATGTTTAACTATATATATTCATTTTTAAAAATTATCTTCCTGATAAATTACTTTTTAAGTTAAAAGGTTTTTTTGCTTAATTATTAAAATGTTAAATTTTTCAATAAATCAATGCAAAAACATTTGTTACGTAAATGAATTTTACGATAGAATCAGGATACATTATGATTTTACTAGAGAAGCAGTTATGTATATACACCAAATTATTATTGTGAATTGTTTGCTGTTATTGAAATATTTAAACTAAAATCAGTGTAAAAAATTTTTAGATATATATTAAAAATAAATAATTATCTCAATAAACGAATTTTGAAATAAATAATAATAAATTTTCATTTCTAGTTTTGATTAAAATATTCACGGTCAAATTGGAACAGTCGAGAATACATAAAAATATAACAATTTTCAATCTTATACACATAATATTATTATTATTATATATTATATATATCATCAGTTTCTCATTATCTTGCAATTACAATCAACAGATAATCAGAATGCTCTTGACAGAACTGTAAAATTTTTATGAAAGTAATTCCATAGCATTAAAGTGTCGGTAATTTTAATACAGGAAGACTATTTTCTGTTTTTTCCGATTGTGTAATAAAAGTTCACCGTTTTTAATGTATCACGCAAGGCTAACGAAGGAGTGATATATATCAACGTTCATTTTCATAACACGCTTTGCAGCATACAAATTCATCCCAAAATCAGATGACGCAAAATCTATGCTATCTTTAAAAATAACTCACTTTTCAAAAAAATATTATCACTTTGTTTTTGTTAAAACAAAAAAGAGTTAATTTGAAATAAGCTTGAAGAGTGTTATGATAGTTTATGACAGTTACATAAGTGTTACAAACAAATCACTTACTTTTGGAGAACTTTGTCAATTATTCGAGTTCTATTTTGAGAGCAATTCTAGTATATCCATCACGCGCAACTTACTAACGAGACATCAGAGACAAAACTGGTCACGAAACGAACCATAGTTGGATCTCGAGCCTCCAGTACAAAAACAAAGACAACATATTATTTTAAGTTTGTTTGTTCATACGGAAGACAAACGTCAGAGTTAATTATTGTACGCGTTTACCGGAATAAAATAAAGTGCCTTTTCTTCATCAGTTTAGTTAATTTATATTGTAAAGCGTGAAGACAAATGTATGTAGTCTTAGAAAATTTCATCCTCGCGTGTTAATATTAATAACGCACACGAAAGTTTTTGAACTTATGATTGAAGATGTAATTGTTTGCATGAAGTAACTGAGTGGAAATTTAGTAATGCAAGAGATAGTCAATGAATTTCATTCAGTACAAATGGAATAAATTTTTGATAATTAACATTAAATGAAAATGTATAACTGAATTACGGAAATTCAATGGTCATATAATTACTAATCTTTAGGAATTTTATTGTAATATTGTAAATGTAAATATAATGCAATATAATGCATGTATGTATGCATGTATGCAAATATAAAAATTTAATATTGTAATTTAAATAATACGATAGTAAGAAAGTAAAATGTTAAAATAAAAGACATGTGTATGCTTATAAGTTTGGTGATAGAAAACATTCCATTTTAATTCTAGCATAGAAAGATAAGTCAAAAATTACCAGATTTGGAACTAAACCTTTTTCTCACTGTTACACGCCCAGACAAATAAATTACAATCATTCAATACAAAATTTATGGCTGCAAAAATAAAATGGATTTTTTAAGCCAAGCCGAACTAAAAATTGCCAAAAGCGTTTTTTATCGTGTATTTTTATGATAAATAGTACTAACATAACTTTATAATAAATAGTAATAATTAAAATCTTTCAATACAATTTTTTGATTTTAATTTAATTAAAATTAAATTTCAAACAAAATACAAATAAAAATAATAAATCTGATAAAATTAAGCCTTTAAAAATATTTTCAAAATCAAAAAAAGGCAACAAGAAGTTTTAGAAAAAAACGAAATTAATGTTTTACATTAATTTGACAAAATGTTTAGCCGAAAATACAGTAACAAACATATACTAATCAAGTATCTTAATCAGCTGTACCAGCTTCATATATAAAGGTTCTTTTTTCTTATTTTTTAATATTACAATGCAGTTTTTATTTATGTATATATGTGATAAGACGGTAACATCAGTTTATAAGCATTTCTTTTATTCGGATACTGTGTGTTGTATATTTTTATTAATTTTACAACGTTTAAGGTCGTTTCGTATAAACAAAAACATCACGTACAAGAGGACACTTAAAAGCATCAAAATATGCAATACTTTTTTCTTTTTCTGAATTTTCATCATTTTTCACTTTCCTTTGAAATAAGAAACCTTGAATGTTACAATAATAGTCCCAATAACATAAAAGTAACATTTCTTCATGTTTCAAAAAGTTTATTTTTCATACTCAATATCTAAATAATATTCTAAAAATATTAAAATAATACTTGTGGGATATTGAAATAATATCTGTATTAATTCGAGTGATATTTAAAGGCTATAGAATATTTAATAATAAACATTATCCTAGGAATATTATTATAATACTAATTGTATTATTTGTAGGCTGCTCTAAAACTAGTGATACATTTAAATTGTTCACAAAAAAAATGAAAAGCGTTAAAATCTTTATTTTCGCAGCTAAATACAGAGTTTTTGGCATGTATTTAAGATTAACCTTTTAAAATATGTTATTGGTGTTTTCGGTGAAACTGCTTTGCTAATTTTAAGGACTTTAACATGTTTCATTTTTAGCACAATAATAAAAAATAAATCGTACTCACGTTGTTGTCTAGGGCTGTTATCTCATAGGTGGTGCACTGTAACTTCTCGCTCATTCTGGTTTGCACGCACTATCGATTTGCGTGCACTATCAGTTTGCACGCATTACTCACTGACGCGCACTACCCGTTGACGCGCACTACTCACGTACCACGCACTACCCGTTGACGCGCACTACTCACGTACCGCGCACTACCCGTTGACGCGCACTACTCACGTACAGCGCACTGTCTGTTGTCGCGCACTACAGTTATTGCTCATTCCCGTTATTACGTACTACTCATTTACGACGCGCACTACCTATTCTCACAGACTACCTGTTGTCGCGGACTATCCATTGTTGCGCACCATCAAAGTGCCACTAACCCGTCGGTTCTGCAACTCACTCTCACTTTCTAATCTTGCTCTGCTATATACATCACATTCTATCAATTCTCCAATGAATGCTCACTTGCGCCTCTCGCAACTCTTGGTATGATCAATATGCAGAAAAGCTCATTCAAGATAGTAAGAAGGCAAAAAATAACAATATCGGCGTTACACACAATTAATATACATATTCATATAATAACAATAATATAATAAAGATAAAACAAATACATAATAAGTTTTCTATAAATATTTTTAGTAAATATTGCCTGCAATGCCCCCACCACTTAAGTTAAATTTCTAAAAATATTTTTCTTTTATCAAATGAGTTTTAAAACTGTTTCAAATATATTTTACAAATAATATTTATTTGCATAATTTGAGACAACACTAAAAGTTTTGTGTTAATATTAAAATAAAAATAATATTTATGTTTACAATGATCATTCATAAAATGACTCAAATATAATGAATTGCAAAGTGGATATGAAGAGAGCTATATAAATTATTTTTTTCAACAAAGGACAATGTATTTAATATGATATCATATTATAAAAAATTATATTATAATTATAAGTATATATTATAAAAATTATATAATTTTTTGTGCATTTTTTTTAAATTATTGTAACTATATATTTAAAAATATAATAATATATTAATATAATATACAATTTCGAAATTAAAACAAATCTGAATTGCTTTATTTCTACATGTGAAAAGAATAAATCGTTTTTTATTTTTTAATAATTAAGTGCATTAGGTATAATTTTGCATAAAGTAAAACCAAATGACCCTAGTCATGTTGAATTTTAATTTTATTTATAATATTTATAATATTTAATTTATTCATTAAATTTCAAACTTTAAATAAATAAGGTGGTAAATAGATATATAGAAATGCTAAGAGTGCTTTATTCATCTGCGTAAACAAAATGGTAATAGCGATATAACATTGCAGTTTTGCAGCAGATATTATATTTCATATATTATGGTATACAAACAATTAAAGAAATATTTATGTATGTGTTTTTTTTAAATTATGCATACATATTGTATTTACATTGCAAATAGAATTAAACATGAATGAATATTTCAATCCTACAGTGTTGGATAATGTCCTTTTCACGACCAAATAACATTCCTTTTTTGTAAATATATTGAATTTTGTAATATAAATATTTTATAACATTTATCAAAAAGAGTCGAGAATATGAGTAATTTAATAACATTTGAACTCGTTGTTATTGACAATATTATTAAAAAGTACACAATTACGATTTTATTTATTCATATGTAGTTAATATTTATTTGAAATCAGATTTTTATTAAAGCCAAAACATATTATATCATTCGTCTCAATTCATTACATATTTTATCACATGGAAAAAAATCAATAGCATTTACCCATAAGGATATAATTTTGGAAATTTCCCCCTACTTTTAGATGTTTATATTACTGTTTATCTTAATGTAGTAAATTGCATTTATTACTACATATTTGTTATAAAATAGAACACACATAGAATATTTTAATGTTATATATAGGATTTTAATATCATATTATGCCTTATTCCCAGTTTGCGAATAAGGGAATATATAGCCTTTGGATATGGAGGGTTGCTACGAATATATTGAATAAGCAGTAGCGAATAGCCGATGGGGTCGGACCAAGGTGCGATGAGTGTTAAACTATTTCATCAAAAAGCAGCAGTATAACTCATCATGGACTCCCACATGGCAAAATATTTCAAAGGTCAAATAACGTCGAATCTAAATCCTTGTTGAAAGATGTCATCCATTTTAATATTAAATTTTGTCTTCGTAACAGTAAAATATCGTTTTATCATTTTCTAATACAAATTCGGAAAAAAGTCTTTATTTTTCATATTTAATATAGAAATATATAAATTTTAACCTTTTAACAAAAACCAAAATAAACGTTTACCAAATTAAAATTAATTACACATTTAAACACTAACTCAAAATGTAATCAAAACTTACATTTACAAAGAATAGTTTATCAAATAATTTATTTAATTACATTTATGATAAGTTTTGTCTTTTTCTAAGATGACACCAAGGAGTGTTTCTTAAGGTGTTAAGCGAATTCCACTTGGCGAAGGGTGCAAAACTCTCTTGGTTAAAACACCTCCCTAACTTTCAACAATCAGCCAAGTTTCTGCAAGCATCGTTGATGAGTATATATATGGATGTCGTCGCGTTAAAACTTCGTGGTTTGTTCTAAAACACTGACATGAAGGAAACGAGCAAATTGTCAGACCAATCTTCCGAGTGCAGGCCTAATTATATGTCGCGCTCAAAGTTCAATGTCTTTCTGGAGAAAACTGATTGTAGCAAATTTTTCATATTACCATTATACTTAGCTTTTATACAAAACTACCAATTAATGCGTAATATGAAAAGTATTAAATAAAAATGTATGCAATAAATTACCTTATAATATAAAATATATATATATGCAATAAATCCAACTTAATAAAATATTATGTTAATAATATTTAAATGATAACTACAAGTACATTTTTACATAACAATTAAATATAAATAAATGTGACCTATTAACTTATCTAAATATGAATGCAGCGAACATGCAAGAAGTATGTAAATAACTTACCTTTTCAACTACACCAAACGGTTAGACAAAATACGAAATTATTATTGATATTAAATAAAGATATTTGTAAATAACATTTATTGTGAACGTCAATGTCTATTTATTATGAAAATTCGATCATCAATCAATATAATTCACCACCGCGTGTAAATTATATTTTTAAGATTCGACTATATTCGAAAATAAGTAAGATATTTTGAATACAAAATGGGAGGATATTAAACTGATTTAAACATAAACAAAAATAGACTTTAATAATACTGAATGTACGATATAATCAGGATTGGAATTAATCAAAAATAATTGAACAGGATAATTTTCAATGGCGTATATGTATTATAGAAAACAAATGTCTATAATATAGATTGCATATATAGATGTCACATAAATATGACGTTTGATGCCTTATACATACTCATGTATAATTTATGTATTCTCTACGTGTAAAAGTAAGTTTATTTGAACTGTTTGCAATTTTTATTAGGTTTTAACAAATCTAATAAGATAATTAAACTTAATTTTAGGAAAGACTAGAGTCTGAAGGTTCCAATTTAATTATATTATGACAGATCTAATTTATTTCATATATAAGCACACTTAATTCCAGTTAAATCAGACCTAATTAGTTCTTACTAAACACGATTATATCTAATTACTGTAATTATTCAAATTTTCAGAAATTTAAAGTTTATCATAATTTTTTTGTGGTGGAAAAATAAAAACTGAAAACAGTAACACCCATTTAACTACTAAAATGCATAACAAATACATAAACAATTCAGTGTAACTGGCAAACTAAAGGGATAGGTTGGATTGATTATTGACAACATGTCTGCGTAAATGTAACATTTATTTGGCATAAATTATGCAGCAATAGATACATATATATATCTATATATATGTATATAGATTAAGTATAGAATACAAAATGAATTGACTGTAGAAAGGACCGTAGTGAAAATACATCGATGTTTCTCTCGTCATTTCTGTTCGTTGCACTATCTCTCACAATGCTCTAATACGCCGCATTTAGTATTTCGGAAATGTCAGAACGATATAGATCCCGTCTCAGAAACAAACGAGCCCGTCAGACAGCGAATCGATCGCCTCGTCCTTTTACGCTTTGTGACTTTGCTGCGCGTCGTAACGACCAAATACATCTTTCCATGTCATGGATTATTCCGTCGCTTCACGTCACCGCGCGATGCCTAATTTCACACGAGTCGCAAATGATTATCCTCTGCGCGCAACGTCGCAACAAACAGTCGCTGCGCGATACTCGCCGATCGAAACTCGCGCACAAAAAAAAGAGATACTTCCTTTTCTTTAATATCATTAAATATTCTCTCATCATTTCGCGCAAGTGAACGCTCAGTCGGTTTTTTGCGACGTTGCTAATGGCAAAATACTATGCTGGTGTGGAAGAAAGAAATTCCAGTTGTCCTTATTTTTGGTATAGCTTGTTTTATTTGTTTTACACTTAGTGCAGTTTCGACGAATAATATCGATATAATACAATGCGTTTCGATCTTTCTCACATACAACAATAGATGTCATCCGTTTCACAATCGACTTTTAATACAAACGTTTTCTATGTTGTGTCATAAAAAAATATTGAAATTTCCTACAAAATGTTTGTGTTTGATTATCGTGTACGAGAAACGAAAATTATCGAACGCCCTGCTTGCAGTTAACGTAGTGAATTGCCGTAACAGGAATTGGTTATCTTTCAAACGTATTAGTTGCGTATTCATTTTGTCCACAGCACGACTCCGTAATTACAGACTATGTACAGCTTTGATTCTTATATTGTTTTACAAGTCGGAATAATCGCTTTCATTAATCTTTGCGCAAATTCAACTTATTATCATTATTGTAAAGATTTTTGGCTAAAATGAGTAAAAGGATTTTGCGATGTGCTAGTTTGAGATTTATAAATTATTTTGCATGTTATTGGTTACAATTATTGGGGTTAGGAGAATTCGGATAATAATAGCAGAAAACACTTTTAGCCAAAAATCTTGGGAGACAGTTATGAAGAATTAATTACGAAGAGAAACGAATACGGACGAGTGCGAACGAAAGCACGAAAACAACGGTCATCAAAATATGTATCATTTACACGTTTATTTCATATATATAATATTTGTGCCGATATACATATCGAGTATCCTATCAGCTACGCATACTGTCGATTACAATATGAACCGCTTTATATTTAATATGCATCACAGCCATCGCTTTGAATACGAATTTTGTTGTTCGTATTTTTTAAGACCAGTGTAATTATAACGTTAGTTGTAATCATAAGGATAATTTACTTTCCACTACTTCTCAATCTACAACATTGACATTACCAAAATTTTCACCTCGATAGCCAAAATACTGAAACTGAAGAGAAGCGTTTTTTTAAAAAACATCGTTTGAAAAAATTGAGAGGCGGTTTTGCAATCAGATACAATGATGTTTCTTCATTTGATGTAATCGAAACGTCGAAACAAAGTCAATCGGTGAACCGTTCAAAATAAATATCGAGATTTAATTGGATTTTGAAATTCGATTTAAGATTTAAGATTAAGTTTACGTAAAGTAGCTATCAGGGTAAAGATTTTTGAGCCGACACCGACGTCGAGTTAAAGCTCATTTTGAAACCGCGCGAATGGCACATTGACGATAATCGTTGCTTAGAAAAAATACAATTTCAGATTCAATTAAAGCAACGAATAATCAACGATTGATTTATCGTATCTTGCGGATTTTGTTTCGGCCAAATGGAGGATAAAGTTTTCTCGACGATTGGCTTCGATCAATAGACAAAAATAATGAGAAATAAACGTTTTTCTGATTCTACGGCACTACTATCTAAGCTACAAATCTATAAACATCGAGGATGGAATCGTCACACTTCTCATGATTTATTTAAGCCAAAAATAAATAAACCACTTAAAAAAATGTTTAACTTAAATATCTCTTTAATTAGAACAAGAATTAATAACCGAGTTTCAATGTTATAATCTTTTTTATAAATTACGAAATTCTTTCAGGAAATTCTTTCTAAACTGGTTAATGTACAGT
>JABFPK010001832.1:0-11031 GCA_022817445.1 Habroteleia sp. ZL-2020
CATTTAAGTTGTGTAAATGATTTTCTATTAACTATTGTTTTAAATTCTTAAGTAGATTATAATAATGAGTAATCACACACACACACATTACATTATAACAATACTTTTTACCCAAGTATTGTTATAATGTAATGTGTGTGTGTGTGATTACTCATTATTATAATCTACTTAAGAATTTAAAACAATAGTTAATAGAAAATCATTTACACAACTTAAATGAAAAATATAGTTTTATTTAAAATCTTTCAGAACTTAAATATTTTAAGATTTCAAATAAGATAAATTTATCTAAATTAGTTTATATAAGTAATATCGTATTTTTAAAAACAATAGATAATTGTTTATTTTATTCGGCCTCAGAAAGTAATACAAAAGATGATGTTATAACGCGCTTGCTGTTACTTAAATGAGAAAAATTTAATGATATGTGGGTAGACATATGCAATTAGTGAAATTAGTGTTAATTACTTTTCATAAACCAGCAGATAAAATAACAGGAAATGCTGAAAATGAAACCGATTAAAATTAAAAAATCTAACTTTCAATTTAAAATACACGAAACAAACATTTTTAAATCCAATTTGTCTCCATCAAAATCATTCAAAATGTGTGATCATTTATCATTTTAAAAATGAAATTAAGGCAGGGATAACGAATTAATAAACATGTTATTTTATATATTAAGCTAAAACAGCGTCAATTAAGTAATTTGATTATCACAACTTTCAAAGTAGTTAAAATAGGGTGAAGAATATTATTAGGGGATAACGATTGTAAGGGTCGTCTCCTACATTTTCCACTATTATTGGAAAGTATTAAATGATTAGGACATGTGGGTCAAAACGCGAACAAACTATTCCCACTAAATAGTCTCATATAAAAAAATTGATACATTATTAACAGCCCTACTGATTGTCATAATGAAATTATTTTACTTCGCCTTCCTTAACTATTGACATCTGTCACGAATAATTAATTAAAACAAAGTTATGTTCATCATCAAAAGTAATAAAGCTTAAGGAATTAAAAAGTTCTTTGTGTTCACATATGAAATCATAATTTCTGTGGAAAATATCACATAATAATAAATAAAATAAGAAATAATTTGCTCCAATAACTAGAGTACTTCATATCGTTTCATAAAACTTTATTCGCATGATGACGTATTTACAATATTTCACGAACTCTTATTTCGCTGGTATATATTAAAAACTTTTATAAATCTTCAAAATATGAAATATACAATACTCGATATTCAAAACGTATCTATAAATCCTATGAACTTCTTAATTTGACATCGATTGACTATAGAAAATTATTCGTTCGTTATTGGTAGATCCTTAGCGAACGTCGCTGGATTATTGCACAAATGCAGCCCAACTTTATATATATATTATTAATTAAACTTAGTTTCAATTAATTTCATTTGATTATCGTTTACCTGCCCCTGAGACAGAGCTCATCATCCAACTAGATACGAAAATAAACCTGTTACTCCCGTTCTAGTGTGCATGTTTAAATAGGTTTTTAAGTTCTGAACTGATAGCTAGTCAGATCTGATCAAACTGGTTACAATTTAAAAATTTTATTTTATTACAGCGAGGTATAATTGAAGAAGGAATTCGGATCATTAAAATTTTCTTGAGAAGCGATCGGATTAAGCTATGTAAGAACTGATTTCACAGTTATACTTCAGATTGGAAGAGGTCTAGAGCGTTAGCTAAAATCGCAATCAGCTTTACCAATAAGACATGCACAAGCATTATCACAAAAATAATTCATACGGCATCTGCCATAACACTGCTGGTAACAATCGTAAAAATTTCACAAAAATATTGCACGATGTTTGTAAAAGTTTGTAGATTATTAGCCTAAGTGTCCCAACAAATCTAATCTGTGATTTGCGTAAACCGCTGGCTGATGGAACCATCTTTTTTTTTGGGAGTTCAAAGTTCAAAGATCTTCCTCTTCAACGAAGCAAGGCCTCCTGTCGCCCGAAGTCTTATCCTTCTTGATCAAAGATTTTAGTTGAACCTGCAACTGACTAGCAACTTTTCGCGCCGTGAAGTGGTTGCGTTTCACCTCCTTGCACAGCTGGTTGAAGCCGTCCCAGGCCGCGGCAGCGGAGTGCCTGAGGTACAGTTCTCGCCAGAGCTGGATACTGACAGGAGCTACGCTGGGCCAAATCACTCCGGAATTCGGCTCATAAAGGGGATTCAGCCACTGCTGCAAAACGTTTGGGTTGTTCATGTAAGTCCATAAACTGCAAGTCTTCTCCGATAGCCTCATCTGAAACCGGTTCTGCTCGGAATCACCTGGAATCCGGAACGACGTATTCAGAAGATTATATCACTAAGAATCTTTTATTATTTGTAAGATACCAGCTTGGAATCTTTAGAAAACGGAAGTTAACTTAGTCTGTAAGGTGAGACTGAAGTCTAAAATATATCACGTTATTCTTTGATGCAATTCTCACATTGTTAATTCTATTATTTAAAGGACCCTAACTCCGGTGCAGCAGAACTCCAGTTTCACCTTAAGAACCTAGCAGCCAGGGACAAATAGATGTTTCTAGAACGATATGTTAGAAATTACTTTCAATCTATTCTACTATTATTATTTTTACCATATAAAATATTACTTCGTTTAGATACATCTGCTAAATCAACCACATTACTCACAACTAATTAAATCTGGTTGTGACAACCAATTTATTTTCTTCGGTGTACTGCTTCATTGTAAAATCTCAACTATGTAAAGGTTGATAAATGATGTATGTGCTGGCGATATCGACATTTGCGACTCTATATGTTCTGTATCCTCTATTCAACTAATAATTTCTAATTTTGTATTTACAAATTATCCAATTCTGGACTATCCTATTGGATATACACTGACGGAAAAAAAGATCCGGTCACTTTAAAACACGTAAAAAAGTGCATTTTCAAACCATCATAACTTCGTCAAATATAGTCGGATTTTAATGATTCTTCGTGATTAATGAAGCATTTTTTATCCTCCTTATGACGGTGTTAGTGAAAATACTGACAAATTGCTACGAATCCCCCTAACACCCTCGAAAGTAAACAAAAACAAAAATGAAAAAAAAAGTCCAAGTTTGCAAAGGACCACGGCCTGAAGTAAATTTTTTAGCACTAATTGATTATCAAAACTGTAAAATTCAGCAACTCCTCTCAAACTTCCCAATTTTCAAGTCTCTACGACTTTTTTCCACTTTTTTCCGGTTTGAAATTCACTTTTTTTACGTGTTTTAAAGTGACCGGATCTTTTTTTCCGTCAGTGTATCTTTAAATAGATAAATAAATATTTGTTATAAATGTAACTATTGCACTTTACCAAGGAATGTTCCATAGTTTGAACAGTAAGCGTGTTTGAACAGTTCTTTGAGTAGGTCGGTGGTGTATTCGAAACTAAACTGGAACTGATACACCAGTTGGTAGAGGCAGTCCAGAAAGAGAAGAAACGTGGGTGCGGAAGAACTTTGTAAATGCGATATTGAATAAGCACACTTTTTGGTGCGAGTAAAAAATAGATGTCCAGCTTGTAGCCACTCGCGTTCTATCAAAGCCTGAAGTCCTCGAATCGTCCGGCAGTCAGGGTTCAGGATAGTCTGGGTTAGACTGGTTATGATCAGCGTGGAGTCACGACCAGAACCACCTGAAATCCCAGAAGATTCATCTCCAAGATGTGCTTGTATTTACAAAACAAAATATTAACTTTCATTCGTCATCTTAAGAATACTTAGCATTAATATAATACTGTTATGACACTGTACCATGAACCAAAACGGCAACCATGTCATGGTGAAGGCACTGTGCCGCCACGCAGGCTACGTCCAGGGTGCTCTGCACCCCGGCGAGCCAGCCGCTATTCTCCAACCTCGACAACCACTGCGAGGTCGAGCAGTTTATGTCGTTACACGCTTCTATTAACTTGTAAAGGCTGTCTAATAAATCAGACGTTTTAGGAACTGATTTGTGCACTTTGCGCCAGTATGGATACGTGGAGTCCAACTCTGTACCCCCGCCCTTTGCTTTGCAAGTTTGAGCATGGGTCGCGGACCGCGTGTCGATGATGTATCTAAAAAGATAAACATAGTTGAGTCGTTTCCGTTTCATGATTTGGTGACCAAGATGATCCCAAACATCATATTTACCCACGTCTTCCTGCACCAAGTACAGCGTTCAGAAGTCTTTCATCCTCCCGACACCTGCGTCCGGTCATTCCGCACAAGGGTTGACTGCTTCTCATTAATATACTCTGTAAATATTTTGTCTTTCAATGACTTTAAGCGGTACCGTTCACAAAAAATTAAGTTTTAGATGCTATCTGCATTTAGGAATCGATCACCTTTCGTATGATTTATGTGATAAATTTAATATTTCTTTGGTTGAACCAGTTCCTCTCATCTTATTGATGGGTAGAAAAAATATTTTTATAAATAAATTAAGTTTATTTGTATAAACTTAATGCATTGTATAATATTAAATTATTATTCATATATATTATTAATATTAAATTATATAATTAAATTGATAAGTTATTTATTAACTTTTCAGAGCTCTCAGCCCTCATTAAAATTTGATTTTGTTGCAGACTACATATTATTAATATATTACTATAGAATATTAATATACGTTGTTCCTGGAAAGGCAAATTTTATTTATATAAATATTGTTTCTACCTAATATTAATATTGTTAAGAAAAGATTTTAATTCTAACTTTACGTCTTAAGATTTTAAATAAAATTTGAAAATAAAAAGATCTGTTGTGTAACACGAATATTTTCCTCTTGCATGTTAATTATATTTAAATCCTGAAAAATTCTTCTAAATGATTGCATGCA
Organism: Habroteleia sp. ZL-2020; assembly: GCA_022817445.1. NCBI lineage: Eukaryota > Metazoa > Arthropoda > Insecta > Hymenoptera > Scelionidae > Habroteleia > Habroteleia sp. ZL-2020. The sequence goes on from JABFPK010001832.1 coordinate 4,869, forward strand.
TTTGTGAATATCGATTTTTTTCATTTATGTAGATTAGTTCTTCAGAGATAATTAATGAGAAACAGATTAAAATCTATTTGTTCGATAATTGAATTATTTCAAAATGTTAAGCAACATTGAATAATGTACTTCAACATCGTACTTAACAAAACATACAATTTAAAAAGAACATACAATCGTGTAATTATTTAATCGTTTAAATAATTGCATAAGAGAAAATATACCGTCTCTTTTCATATTCCATTTCATCAATTTAACCAGCAGATAAAAAAATAATCCAATATTAAATATTTGTTATTCAAATATAATTGTACTTCATATTACACTTCAAACAATATACAAATTTGAATTTCGACAAATAATACTCAGAACTGTTCATCTATTTGCCAACCAAAGCAGCTTAAATTTATCTATTAATTTCACTATATTATTGGCCAAACTTACAGACGCGTGTGTTTGTGCATTGCATTATTACATATTTGCAATCTTTTTCAAGTTTCTCATTTTGGTGAATCTTCAAATATTTCAAATGTGAATAAAAAATGTATTACCGCATATAAAACGATAATTTTTTTTAAATGAAAGATATCATTAATCTACATAAGGGATGAAAAAAAAAGTAGGAGAAAATGTATCGCATACATAAATAAAAATTGGAAACTCATTTTCATAGTCGTGTTTCAAAGTATATATATATATAGTGTCGCACCCTTGCCTCGTTCTTCAAATACGTATTTAAATAAATAATTAAGTATAAATTGTCAATTTTTAAAAATTTGGGCAATCATGTCAATCTAATTTGGAGAGACACTTGTTCAAGCAGCTCGAATTTCTTAAAAAGAACAAAATCAATTTAGAAGGTGATTCATCCAAAAGAATTGTGGTTGTTACGAAATTGATCGTACACCTCCTTCGTGTCTGTAACAGAGCACCGGAAACCTGCCTCCTTCTCTGAAGGAGGCGGACGCTATGATTAGGCTGTCGTCTACATGGCGAGGTACTATTAAGGCCGAAGGATAGGAGTTACAGATTTTGTAGTCGCGGTTTAGGTACGTGATGCGCCACTCATCCCCATGGGTAGCTAGCAACCGGGACCATTCGGAGACCGGAATAAAGGCGGACCATCCATCCTCTATAAGCATTGCCTGACGATTTAAGGCTTGCGGTTTGTAGTAAAAGGGGTATTGCATCGTTTGATCTGAAAACAAATCATTATTATTTCCCAAACTGTGCTCATTCAGTACTAAGTCCAGTGGATACTTCACCTAAAGAAGACAATTTTTCAAGAGTTTGTGCAGTGCTGTTCAACTCCTCGACCAAGTTAATGTATAGGTGGATTATGCGGAAATCTTTGCACTTCAGAATGATCACTCCACCTGGACTCAAGTTGTGCGACTTTTTTTCTACGACGTCGATGTTTCGGTGCAACATCTGCTGAGAGTACAATTCAATTAAAACACATTGCTCAAGATTTGTCTTTAATTTAGTGTTAATATGTACACTAAAAATGTGGCGAAAATACCGAATATTTTAACCGTCATATCTCTGTTGAATATGATCCAAATTAGATGAAACTTTGGGCCAGTAAAGTTTACAAATTTGTATGCTAATCTTCAAAATTTGATAAAAAATGATTTGGAACTTTTTACCGCCGACATCAGATTTACCCGAAGTGCATTACGATGGGGCTAATACATTTCAAAAATGCATAACTTCGTACCAAAAAATCCTAGGAACTTGAATTTTTGTGTGATTTGAAGAAAAATCAATGAACTTTATTACTCTCATAGCCAAATGAAGCGAAACAAATTTTTTACTGCGGTACGAGTCTGCAAAGTTGAACTTTTTTTTAACACCTTTGACTTTTTTCTGTGGGTGGTGACAGGGGTAGAAGGGATTCTGAATCACGGTAATTTACATGACCATAAAGAGAAAGCTTCAAACTATTCAGAAATCAAAGTTTCATCTAATTTGGATCATATTCAACCGAGATATGGCGGTTACAAAATTCAGTATTTTTAGCACATTTTTAAGTGGCGCGTTTCTTTTACCCACTGTATATATATATATATGACAAGCATATAAATCATAATTGGAATGAAATTGCATGTCTGTTGCAGAATTTAATTTCACTTTATAATATTAATTATAAAAACCAATCCGGAATTCAAGCTACTTATGATTAAGAAAACCTGTTCTGCACCTGTTCACATTAAATATGTTGAGTCCAAAATTAATAATTCTACAAGACAAATTGAAAACAAGAAACTATAATAATAACAATTCGCTCCAGAGGAAATTAAAGAAGTTTGAACTTATGGATAGAAAGTATCAAACTTTAAGTTTTAAAGGGATTGCAGTATTACGCGAAGAGATCACAGAAGATAAGAAATTTCCTGACTCTTATACATACGCAGACTCGAAGCTAATTTTAATTTTCAAATTGAAATTTACAATGAAAGAGAAATAAACTACTAATTACCCTCCCCTAACTACCCTCGTTAAACTCAGTATTTCTAGAACACTATCTCGAGGTCATGAACCGTATGCAATGGTCTACCAACAACCTCACTATTGATTTGAGAAAAGAGACCCAAAGAATTTCCTACGACAAATGCAGCAAATGTAAACTCAATTTATCTTCCATAATCGCAGCCCCTATTCTAGATACCATATGGATTACCATTACCCCAGACTCTCTTCCGAATCAATGTCCCCCAACTGAAATATGCACCTAAAACACACATTTATCCAACATGAAATAACCAGAAAAGCGAATTAGCCATTTAAAACTACAGAAGCCTCTTTTACAAAACAACTCTTTCATTAATTTCGACTTTTTTTTCAAGCAACTGTATTAATTTCGCCAAACCACACTCTGGTAATACCAAAAAATCTTTTACTTCCCCCAAACAAACATACAATTCACATATGTTTCCACAATTTTGGAACAACAATCTGAACCCCGTCCCATGGTGCGACTCCCCCCTCTTCCTCAAATTGCAAACTTGAAATCCGTACCCAAACCTCCCGATTTGAAGACATGATTAGGTGGTGTCCCGTGATACAGAGCGTGCCCTCCAAAACGCATCCCCGATTGTTTTCGTTGCTTTTGTCAACAAACGTAACGTTCTTGACCTTCGGGTGGAGTATGAGGTCGGCGAATTCCATGATTCCGCGGCGGCCAACTCGTCGCCGGACTAGTTGCGGGCCCCCGGGACGTGCTCCCGGGGCGTCGCGCTCGCAAAACCCATCCTTCCGACGCACGTGCGACGGCTCGCGAACTGATATCTGGCGGAGTTCGTCGCTACGAGGAGTGAGGACAGACTGCCGACCGGCGTAGTCGCGACAGCGTTGCCAAGCGTTGCTCAGACGCAGTCCAAACAGACCTGATTACCCTGAACATTGTTACAGGCGATGCTGCGCGACAAAGATCGGCATTGGATAAACAATGCCGGCTAATGAAACGATAAATCATCCGTGACCTTTTCAGACGGCGACGCTTATCTGAAAAATTACACGCGCATGGAAACCCGATAGCAGCGGCTCGATTTATTGCCTGAAAAACTAGTTTCAAATTGATGATACTATTTTGCGCAGCGAGCGATGTTTGCGACGGACATGTGGCTTGCAATTATTTTGATTTAAAAAGAAAACGGCTCGGTTCGTGATTGCGGACGTAAATATTCGTTTATCTAATTTGTAGGAAATGAAAGTTATGTTTTTGTTTATGTTTATAAGAGGCGTATTGTGCAGTGATAACGAATAATCATTGTATTCCTTTTTAAAATATGGTTTGAAATATTTATAAATACGGTATAAGAATAATTTTAATTTGTATATTTTTTATTTTGCAAGGCAAATCATTGTTTAAATAAATTTAATTTAACGAAAGAATTTTTAATATTTGTTGCGAATTAGTATAAAGTTATTTATATAATTTGAAATAAAGAGAAGTATAATTAAATATGTAAGAAATATAATACTAGTCTCCTTTCAGTAGGAAAGTTTTACGACGGTGAATAATGAAGATTGTTTTATTTCACGCAATGAAAAAGGCAAAAATATAAAATGTTTACATACAGTTCGTAGAAAGTCTCTTTCAGTAAATTCATTAAAAACAATTATTCGAAGTAACGTATTTAGTATCCCAGTAAAATTTTATTTACTTTTTTTTTATTCGCAATTTTTGTATTAAATTAAAAGCTTGAGTTTGAAATTTACAATGCGAAAAGTCACGTGTACTTTTTTAATTAGAAATTCAATATAACGTGTGTGCACATAAACATAAACAACGATAATCGACCTTTTCGCAATTAAAGTAATTAAATTATTACGATTAGAATCGAAAGTATAAATCCAGATAAAACTACACTTCTATTGATTTTGAATTAACTTCCGCAATAAAGTTTAATATACTTTTACAAATTGCTAATGATTTTTGAATTAAAATTATCTTAATTCCAAAATAACACAAATTTTGCAAACAAAAAATGGCGACGAATAATTTTTCGTTTAATTTTGCAATAACAATTTTTTAAATAATGAAAATTTTTGTTAGATATGTTTTAAACAAATTGGGAATTCGCTTTCTTTTTATTTATTATATTTGGTTTTTTTTAATTGTATATATAGTTAAAAATCTTTTTCAAATTACTAAAAAACAGATTATTCGTGTCGTAAATTAGCCGAATGATTCATTGACCTTGAATTGATGTGTTCAAGTATTTTTCTATGCTTACAAGCGTGTTAAAACACCATATAAACTGTATCAAAAAATATCAATACAGGGCTCTCTCGTTCCACGCCCTGTTTTTAAAGAAGCACTTCCTGTGGTTTAAGGCTCATAACTCAATCGCGATACTTGCGATAAATCTTCAAAAAATATCTATAGATCTCGTAAAAATGATTTGCTATATCATTATTAAAAAAAAAAAACAAAATATTTGTATATATTTTAATCATCAATTAAATTTAATATAATTTGTAATATAAATATAAAAAAAACTTGTATATTTTATAGCATTAATAAAATATTTTTTTAAACACAAGTATTTCGAAAACATATATATGTGAATGATTTTTATATTCATATTTTACAATCATTTTCAATTATTAAAAATGCCGAATGACAAAGTTATAAACATAAAATTATACATAAATATCCTTCAAAAGGTAAATAATAACGATACTAGTAAATAAAAAAATATAAATAATATTTATAATTGAAAATAAAAACGTGTCAATTTCCCAAATGTTTACATCATCCAAGCTTTATCTTTTAAACAAAAAACAATGCAGCTATTTCTGTGTTATTCGTTTATTTATTAAAAATAAAAGGCTATAGAAAAACCTTTAATGTTCCATTCGAATATTTGCATTTTGACTTTGAATTTAATATTCATATTTACTTTAAAAATAACAAATTGTATTGACCGATCACCGTCGGTAAAACAGGTATCGATTGCTATTGCAATTTCATTTCAAAATAAGTCATTTTTTTGGCTCGTTGATATGACCTTCTTATTTTCTCCGGAAATTTTGTTTGTTTAATTTTATATAAAAAACTGTTTCTACCAAGTTTCGGGTAACTGTAGATAGATGTCGCTGCCAAACATACTTTTTATTCGCATAATTCCCGGTTTCAAATTCTTACTAGACCCGCGCAAGTACTCAGTCAACCTCAGTCTTATATTTCTCGTCATCGGTCTTGCGCTGTTGACAGGCAAAAGTTTTCGAATTCGTACGTTTTCTTTTTTCGCATTAGTTTTTCAATTTACTGTGTTAATTTCAACTTCGTCATTAAATCGTTTTTTTACTTTTGTATGTCACGTAACTGAAATTTCTTACCGGCAAGTTGCACATGCATCACATGTGATACCATTAAAACATAAAAAAGAAATAATATACAATTTAAGTTTTATATTAATATCGAATTAAAAAAGGTAAGTTAATTGATTAATTTTTATTATAAAATTATAATTGTTACTTTATTTTTGCATTATTTAATTTTCTTTTTGTATGCATTATTTATTTCAATTTTTAGAATTTTTATTTTATTATTCTATTTCATTCGCAAACACTTTTGAATTGAAATGAAATATGAATGGGTGACTTGATGTTGCAATAATTTTTAAGAGAACGTCATGTTTGGCATATGGGC
>JABFPK010001833.1:0-11027 GCA_022817445.1 Habroteleia sp. ZL-2020
CGACTATTGTTTCCACGCGGGTGAGCATATATATTTCACAGTATATATTAATATAGGAAATGCTAACCTCAAAATATTGATAAAATGACAAAATCAAAATTAAGATAGACAAAATTAAAATTGGATAAATTAATAATAATTATGTTAAATCTTTTAAAAAAGCAAACGATATATATTTTGATACAATAACAATATAAAGAAACAAATAAATAATTTTATAACTTAAACTTCTCATCAATATACGCACTCGCTGGCAAACTCGTATGCTTATCGCAACAAATAGTATTACAAATTGGCATATATAAAATGCCTACTATAAATATAATTTTGTAAGAATACTGGTATATTTATCATTGGCCATGTATTTTTTTCAGTGTATAATCCAACATTTTCTGTTTTAAAATTTCGCATTTTTTGATAGCATGTTTCGGGTGATTCAAAAAATGTTTTCTAATTCAATTCAAATGTAAAAAAAATGTCTTATATAGTTGGAGGAATGCTCAGAAACTTATTTATCCAAACGTAATATGACTTGCGGTAAAAAAAATTTTCATTGCTATTATTCATACTATTACATTTGATTTCATATTAGGAATGTTTCCCCGCGAATTGCCATTTCAATTTCAGTGTTTCTAACTTAAACTGGCCTATATGCCAATTTAGCTGTTCAGCTTTTGATGGGACTAGGTGTACATACTCTTATGATAGAGTATTGAAAATACAGATTGTGTGTGTGAGGTATATTCCACAGTGAGTCTAGCCAAGGCCATCTCTTTGATGTCGCAAACCTGATTCAATTTCTACAAAGATTAAATGGTTTACTGAATAACGAGTGAATTTTAAGTGAAATAGTTTTTATCTTACATTGGAATTGCATACAATATTTTCCTTTTATGATTAAATTAGAATTTTGTTATTCAGTGTTTATAATCTAGATTTTTTCTATAATATTGATATATATTTCGGAGGTCTTCGGGTATGATAAAATGTGTCTAATATAACTAAATAGAATCAAATACTAATTCGATATCATAATTTATAGTTTATTCAAGAAATATTGTTTAATAAAAGTGAGAAATTTAAGAATCGAAAAATTTATTAATAATTTCTAAATTATACACAACACTATTGATATAGATATTAAGAATATTTTTAATTAATTCTAAATGAGTGTCTAATCTTATGCAATGTAGGTAAAAGAAAAAAAATAAAAAGGAAATAAAGAGAGAATAAACAAATATTTACATAAGTTGCATCAATTTTAATTGTACATAATGTGTAAAAAGAAAAGAAATTAAATAAATTAATAAAAATTTTAATCAAATGAATAAAATTCATTCGTAAAAACATTCTCCGATATGTGTTCTAAATATTATGTATAATATGAACTTTTGGGTCCTTATATATTAATATAATTCAAATAGTTTACAAATGATAGATATTAAAATAATATTTTATAAAATAAAATATTAATATTAATAATTAAACTAGAATCTGTATTATTTTGCAACGCCATTCATCACATTTTTTTGCAATTGTAATATAAATTTCTACAAAAATTACTTAATAAATATAATTGATTAAATTTATATATCAAAAAGCTGTATATCAGCAGATTGACTGAAAAAAGCGTCCATAAATATTCATCCCGCAATAATTGAAAAAGATTCACCCAACCAAAATTGAAATGTAATTGAAACAAGAAAATGGATATACATGCTGCGGAGATTTTGGTCGCGCGAATGATGAGCAAGTCGATGAATCGGATGGCTTTAATCGTGGTTAGCGAAGGTCTTCGCATTGGCTCTGGGATTATGGCGGGATGTGTCTGGAACAAGAGCGCATATCATCTTAAAGTTTAATTGAGTCTTAGTCCCTGGGGGCCCACGCCGAAGCCAATCTTATTCGGATCAATCCCGATGGTGGCGCTTCGGTCTCTCGAGATTTCAGGCCCCTTGCGCCCTCGTCTCTTTCTCGACGTTTTCCTTTCCTCTGGAAACCCGCTCGTCTCGAGGTCAATGTGTGTCATCTGTCTTTCCGTCTTCACCTTCGTTTTGTTTCTCACGACTTTTGTCTTCGTTCTTGTTTCCTTCGGATTGTCGACTTACATTTCTAAGAACAAGTAGACAAGCGGCAGTGGTACACCGTTTTAAATAAATATGTTTCTTTCAAATCTTTTATCATTGCTTCTTAAACTTGGCACTTTCATGATAAAATACGATCGATACAATTTATAAAAATTGTTAATTGCCATTGACTCGAAATTATTTTATTCCTTGGTCTGTTAAATTTGTTGAAATAAAATCATTAATGAATCATAGCTTTGTATATGGTAAACCAATACAATTCCGGCGGATGTTGTTCCAGTGTCTGAGAAGAACATAATAATACCGAGACTGCATTAAGCGTATTTCAAGAATACAGTCGTTGTCAATCGTCCTTATCGTTACGCCCCATTTCGTCCCCGATCTAGTATAGTAGTTCGACAAGAGAGATATCGAATATCTGTGATCCACAATAGAGCTCCGACTCAAAGACAAAAATCAGAACCGCCCTTTCTTCGTGCCCCAAACGCCACTACGTCTTTTTGAATGTGTAAACTTAGATTTTTCTACATGGTATTCTTAAAAAAACTAGTCCACTACAATTTGCTGCGAAGAATATTGAAAATTATATTCTCACGTAACATGAACATTTTTAATTACAAATACTGGTTTAAAGGAACACTTGAATTACCTTGCTATTAGCATGCAAAAAAGTGGGAACTGTAATTGTTTAATAAAAAAAAACAAGATTTCCGTTGACATAAAAAACTAATGCTTATCTCAACATTATCTACATTTTATTTTTCTACAACTTACATCCTTTAACATTTTTGGTCCCTTTAAAATATTCGCCTACCCTGTATATAAGTATTGAGTTGAACTTACGTTTCATTGCTTAGAATGACAAAAAAGACAACTTAAATGAATTGCACCTCCAAGAACCCTTTTTGAGCTTCTGTGTACGTGTGTTAGGAACTTTTTTTTAATATAGAATGGATATCCCGTCGGACCTATTACGCGGTCGATGAGGCCCACTGAAATTCGATACTGACGTACGGACCCGTATAAAACAATGTATGGGACCCGTAAATAGAGAGACTGATCGCGCCCCTTGATCTCTTCCGTTTCATACAACACTGCAATGATTAAACATCGTTGTTTAATTGGTTTAAATAGTTGTTAATAACAAAAATAATATAATTATTCCATCAGTAACAGATATATTTGATGATAAATTCAAATTTCGTCAATACTTTGATATAGAAATTAATTTTATTTATTTTTGTGATTGTATAATAACCGGGGTCAAATCTCTCGTAGCCTATAATAAATGATCGCGACAAAGATATCTTGTCGAGTATTTAGACCATAAAGAATAAAGTTCTGTAAATTGATATCTCACGCGAAGAGACGAGCAAAAAGTAAAGTTGATATGTTGGTTCGAGATTGAATATTTTGAATTTGAAATGTGTAGGTAGAGCACTCCCTTACTCGGGGTGTTCTACGGGGGCGGTTTATTGTGGACCGCCCTTTGTATTTGATTCAATAACCCCTGACAAGATGATTGGGATATCTAGTTACTTCGTCCGTCTCACAGGTGAATAGCCACTTCCGAAGGGTTAAACGTCGACAGACGCACCGCGCTTTGAACTTCGGCTTTCAATTCTTTGTCTAATAGATCAAATCGAATGCACCATCCTTTCAATAACTATTGTATGGATTTAGCCAGCATTGTTTTATCCCTTATTTACTTTGTAGGTATATTAAAATTATTTAGCAGTTTAATCTAATGGCTTTCAAAGTACTGGGGAAAAGTATTTGCTGTTTCAAACAAACAACTTATTTAGAACTTCTTTAAATTCACTCCAAAAAGACATGTTCTCTTTGAGGCTTTTCTCAAATGCCTTATGTAGTTTTTTCGAAAAAAAACGTTCATATGAGAACGCTTTCTTCCGAAACATAAGGTATTCCAAAAGGAAGATTTATATACCAATATGAACACATGTTTTTTGCAGTGCTATTATCAATAATCTGTACAAATGATTATGCTAAACTATTTTTGCATTTTCTTTCTATTTATATAAATGTTTTGAATTCTATTTAATTGGATATTAAAGATAAAATGTTATAAGACAGTAGTAAGCAATATGCGTAATTGAAACAACAGAAGTTCTTCATGACTCGATAACTTTATAAAATTCCTAATGTTTAATGGAGTAGAAATGAATGGAATCCGAGTTATACAATGATATGATCCCTCACTATATTAAACTGTACGTATATATGCTCATTTAACAATGACTCTGTTTTCACAAATAAATACATCATCTAGATAAGGGTGCGTTACAAAGAGGTCAAAGCATAGAACCAAACAGCAGGGGTCAAGGGACATAGGAAGTCTGAGAAGAACCAACACAGTTCTTTCTCGTATTTGATATCAAATGTAGTTGAATTGTACACGAGAACCAAACTCTCACGAAACTCTTTTGATTCTGACTTTTACCCTCTGATAAAATGTTGAACATACATTTACCGTAATCGCAACAAAATCCGCATTTTCCATTTTACACGTTTTAACTGTAAGATCATATAATTTATTTTATTGCAAAATACTTGCAGTGATCTAGTTTTTGTTTTCCAAAACAATATTTGTATTCAACACGAGTTTCATTTATCTATACAGAAAAAATAATTAAACAAAATTGCAAGCTTTACTAGTACGGCGTGGAAAAATACTTTCAAAAGTTAAAAAACTATTATCTGGAGTAGTAAAATTTCAACGCTTTTTACTTTTATTATTTACCAGCAAATATGCATGCATTGTACTATCTAAGATGGTATTTTTTATATTGTTTAAAGTGTATCCTCATGGTACCAATTAAAATAATAAATTATACAATTTTGTTGTAATTTAAACAAAAATTTCCTTATTTTACTCATTTTATCAATTGACAATTGAATTAACTTTTAATTAATTGAATATTCTTAAATCTATCGAATCAAAATTAATTTTACTTTTCAATTTAAATAATAATTACTTCTTCCAGCTCTAAAATAAAAAAATAAACCATGACCGTTCCGTGGACTTTTATAATTTAATAACCGAATAAACGTAAATTTCGCTGTATGTCATTCTAAAAGTAATATTCGTCATACATTTTGTAATAACGAAACGAATGGATCGCGTATATTTCAAAAGAGAGTTAAATGAGAAAAGAAAAAAATAAAGTATATTCAGGAAAATAAAGTGGCGTGCTTTTTTATTCGAGAGTACGTGAGGTCGGTCGGACGGGTGTTGATCCGCTTTTCGATATAACACGTACACGCACCCATGCATAGTTAAGAGTCACGTGTTCCATCCCCTTACTTCCTTGGCGTTCTTGCTGCCGTCTCGACAAGCCCAACCCGTTGCCTCTTGCGTCTCCCTCAGGTGGAACACGTGACATCTTAATATCTTGACTCCGAGCAGGCAAACTTGGCTCTTAATCTTAGCATGAATCCCGAAGGAGATCGTAATCTGAGATTCAGGTACACGGTAGAACGTATCAGGCACCCACGACACACCTTACATCCATACATCTTCGAGTGGACACGACCGAACCTCTCACACGAGTAATTTGACTTACGATCAGTCGTTTTTCTCTCTGCATCTAGCGAAATGTTTCGCTTGTGATCATAGTTATAGTCCCTGATCTTTAAAAACAGAATTCAAGTTCAAATAATGATTTCGAATTTTCACTACGTGTCAACCAACAATTTAATTATTTTATACAAATGCAGAATTATCTACATAAAATAAACTAATCAACTTGTCACATTGTTTGTCAAAAAATTAAGATTCGAATTTGGAGAAATTCTTCATATAATGATCATTATTTTATTTTTATTGTAAAAATGTTTAATTGTAGATGTTTTTTTTTCAACTAATTTTCAATAAATTATTAATTACAAAATCTAAGGTTTGAAAGTCACCCTAGTGCCTACTCAAGGGATAGCTGATGCGAGTAAAAGCATTCTTCCATATCTCCTCCTGAGACAAACAAATTTTATTCGCATCTTTTTTCGATACGATGAATAGTTTCAAAGATATGTCAATGTCACAAAATAAAAAAATCACCTTGTATCTATATAAATATATAAATTGTTATATCTATCAAATAATGTTTATATATAATTAAAAAAACGAGCATCTTCTGACCTTCTTCTCTCCTATGATATATTGAATATAAATGTTGCATATAAATTACAATTTTACCTCTCTTTTTATTAAAATTGACGAAAATGAGGCTTTTAATTTTAGAATAAATAAATACTAGGAATATGTAATAAGAGCTTGTTTAACAAGAAAACGCCGACATTATATTTGGAAAAAATGTTCAAATTATTTCTATTTAGAAAAAAATAAAATAAAGTATGTAAAGGATTAATGAGTACACACAACAATCAATTACTCTTATCATAAGAAATATAAGATATATATTTTAATTCTTCATATATTATCATATATTCATATTCATATATAAATAATTATTTGATATGTTCTTATTGTATATTAATAACTGTATAAGTTATTCTATGATTAATTAATATCTTTAAGCAAATCAAAGTGAAATTTGAATATTTGAACATAATTTCTATGTTTAATTCAATTCAAGTTTGAACCTTTACGCAAAAGCAACATATTCATTACAAAACTGCAATTTCAAATAACATAACTTTTGATAAAGATAATTCTACTTTTTATATTTGATCAAAAATATCTTATAATTACTCCCCACTCATTCTCAATATAAATTGCTCGGCGTATAAAAATAATATTATAATCCATAATATGTTATAAGCTGTCTTGATTTATAAAACATAGAAATGTTGCCAGTCGTTGTATGAAATGTGAATGAGATTTCCATAGAACGGATTGAATTTTTGGTTGGCCGGTTCGAGAAATTGGTGTGGCAGGTGTCGATGTAAATCCTCATTGCTTGGGATACGAGGGTCATATCTCTTGCTTAGTGCCAATAACGCGTTCGAATATCGAAGCGGTTCTTTCTATCGACAAGTCGACTTTAGAAGGGACAGGTGATACTATCTCGAGTGCGGTCGTTCCTCGATATACTCGAATGATTTTCAATCGGTGCGTAACCAAAGGGCACGTGCCACTTACATACAATTCTACTCATCTTGCGCGATTTTCTTGCGTTTTTCTAAAATTTAAACCATTTATTTTTCCACGGTATTTTTAATACGATGCTAAGGGAGAATTGGTAAATATGAAATATGAAATCAATATTATTTTTTTGAAGGTTCACTTAATCATTTTACACTGAATAAAGAAATTAATATTAAAATTTTATAAATTCACACACACATTAAATTAAATAAGGGAATTGATATTAAAACTTAAACTACATTTTCCAAATAATCATTATTGATGTTAAAACATTCAGGAATATTTTGGTTGCTTTATTGTTCGACATTTAGAGTTTAGATGATGAAATATCTTTTTTAGTAGCTAAACAGTATATTACAACATTTGCATTGAAAAGTTTAAAAACTGTTTCGAATTAATTATATTCTTTATAATTGTACAATATTGAAACTTAATCAATGAAAAGAAAAAATTGCTCCAAATAAAACAAAAGGCCTAAATAAATCTTACTTAAATTACGAAATTATTAATATCTTCGTTTAATTTTTAAATAACAATATTTTAAACGGAAAAGAAATAGAATTAAAAATGTATATATTTATTCTACATTTAATGCCACACGTGGTTAATTTTATCATCAAAATTATAATTTCTCATATTAAAAAGAATAATTAAAAAACCGCTAAAACAACATATTACAGTTTTTCGGATAATATACGTATATTTTAAACATCAGTCAAAACTGTATTTCAAAATTACTAACTTAATTAATTATTAACAACATTTCCAGTTATTAATTTTATATTTTTCTCTTTAGTCAGTGATGAATGAATAAACTTAATTTGTTATGTAAAGTGAAACTAAAAATATGTATTATATTTTCTAAAGAAATAGATTCTAAGGTATCATACTTTTACGAAACTGATAAAATAAATTATCCAACCTCTTTTAATATATAAACATAGAACGAACAGGTTTAAAAATATTGAAAAAGGTACCATGTTCGTGTTGATAAGCATTATTGGAAGCGATCATGCAGTGAATCTCTTCGGACCACTTTTAAATTGGGGACCCCCAACGAATTGAATCACCTGCTCGGTCTTTGCGGCTATCCTGTTATAGTCCACACTTTACTACGACTTTATGGATTTCCTGATTTGTTCACAAAAAAACTAGAATTGAAGAAACCGCCCTTTCCTTTATAATCACTGATAAAAGGGTGCCGCTTTTAAAGCGTAAAACAAAAAATTAATTAAATATCGCATCTATTAAATATTTTATTTCATTATACAAAAATGTTTTTTAAATAAATTTCTAGAACTTCAATAAATTAATTAAAAATATTAGAAAAATATTAGAAAAATATAATAGAAACGAGATTGTCTAATAATTTATGTTATTTTAATTAACAATTCGATATAAAAAGTCAGAGATTTCGAAAATGGAAAATCTTTTCATACAATCATTATTTTTTACGATTAATTAAGTTTTTCCGTATTTCCTTAGGTGAGAAAGGAAATTGGAAATATAAAACAAAAGAAATGATTTTTTCATTTTCCTTGACAGCTGCATTAAGAAGATAAAAACTATAGTATTCTAAGTTGCAACGCCCAAAATCAACGTTATTACTTATAACGTAAACGTTTCCATGGTAAGATGAATTTATTTGACTTCGGTGTGATTAAAATTAGCTACGCTACTGGGAGAAAGGCGTTTTTACTTCAAAGATGAGATTGCAATTATTGTCTAAATTGGTTCCTTAGAATACTTTTTCTAGTTTAAAACTACTTTTGTGTGTTATTCGCCCAATTAATAAATGATTAAACAAATATAAATTAATTATTCACAATGCAACACGATAAAATTGTTATTTACTTATTGAATACCAGAAAGAAATGTTCCTTCAATCATTCGAAAAAAAAAATGTTTATTTTATTCTAGAATAAAAAAGTATTGAAATACTTTTTATGATTAATAATAACTTGATTGCATTATAATTATATTAAAAACGTGAAATTTAGGAGCAATTACGCTAGTTTTAGATTGTTGTGCTATGGTGTATTTCCGTCTAAGAAAACGTAAATTTGGTGAGAACGGAACCGAGCTTGTTACAAGCTGTAGCAGGAAATGTCCAGAACGGAAGTCCGGCTAGCCTCTTAGACCGGGCCGAAGCACCCTTTGGCGTGCGCCGACGATATATCTTACGCAGTGTCTTAGTGCTAGTATCTTCCCTCAGACTCCAAAAGGGTTTTGTTGAGGACTAGGAATCTACCAAAGGGAGGCTATTTTCATCGTTATAACAGCAATGAAATAAATACTTGTTTCCACTTGAAATACGACGCACCTTTGTAACGGAGGGCTCTTCTGAGATTTCATTTTAATTAAACCATTTATTGCAACCAAATGTTTCATTTAAATGCAATTTATCTTTATGGTGAATTCAAGAATAAATCAGTTTAATATTTTATTAATTATCTTTTTTCTTTACTCAATAATCATTGAATATCATCATTATATACCAATATATATATTATTTGCATAGGAAAATAAAGAAATTATTTTAAAAATATTATTTTTCTTTATAATATTTTAACAAATTTAACAATGTTATACAATTTCTGGCGCACATATAGTTCTTTCTTGATTTAAAATTTTAGTTTATATTTGCTAAAGCAGTAAATTATATTCCAAGGTTTAAAGTTATAATGCGAAAACTGCAAAGCAATGACATCTGATAAATGTCCGATGAATTTGAAAGTTTCTACGTTGGCACGAATATTGTCATTCGACACAAACATAAAACTGGAAGCTACGCGGCCAATCGAATTGATGGAAAGCATAGAAAAGTAACAAACAGAAGTAACATTACAAGCTACATGAACATGAAGAGTTTGGAATTTAGATTTGGAACGTATATAATTTAGGAATGACATATTAACTTTACCTCATAAAGCTGTAAAGTTGATTCAGTCATCCAGTATTTTCAGTATTTTACTGTAATGATCCTTTTTATTAAATGTGGTAAATAAATCGTCAAGTAAATTATACATATTTGAATTAATTAAGAATTTGAAAGAAACGAAGAAAACTATCTTTAAATATAAAATAAAAAGCTTCGTTTTTTTTCATTAAAATATAATTTGTATACAGTAAGAAGTCCTACTTTCGCTCATGATTGATCCATCGTAAATACTCGTGAAAAATCGATTTGCGGTATCTTTGCACAGAGACGTTCTAGGATGAAGTTGTAGAATGCAATGAATCGGAGAAAAAATAGACTTCGTCTAGCAACGGAGACCGATCAATTTGTTACGCAATTAATTTTGAACGTCTTACCGTGAGAGCGTTTTCAGAATTTAACAATTAAATTATTATGAAGTACATAAGTAAATAACACAAAAAGTAAAATCGTATACCTCACTTTTCAATTATCTTACGATTTAAACACTTATCAAAAAGTGATATCTGAAAATACATCACACATATTCAAACCTATATATCATCAACATTTGAAGCAAATAAAGAAATATGAAATTTAAAAAATAGATGCCGTAATTAACATAGATAATTTATAATTTACTTAGTTGAATTCAATGTTTTATAAACCAAATAAACTTTTCCAGATTAATTTTAAATGCACGAAAATTCTTATTTGTTAGAGAAATTGACGTCGGCAGCAAAAAGCTTCTTATTTCAACAAATACGACGGAATAGTACTTAGGTCAACTGTAAATTTCTTGTTGAAAGTGTAGGTCAAGAGTCATAGGAAGGAGCAGATTATCATCGTTGATTCGCACGAACACCGGTTTGGCAGTGTCGAACATATGTACTAAAAC
>JABFPK010001835.1:0-11023 GCA_022817445.1 Habroteleia sp. ZL-2020
CGTTTATATTGGACCAATAAAAATGATATTGAGCGAGACAAACAAGTTTAAGTGGACGGAAAATAATTTACGACCCGTGAGAATTTGCAACTTTAATTTTCAGTGCACTAAAAAGGAGTGGATTCTTTGGCGTAAATTGAGTTACATTTATATTATCAATTTGAGTTGTTTGACAAATCATCTTGTAAATGCTTAGAGCAATATTTAATTCGAACTTGGATGGTTTTTTCCATTTCATGGCACTTAGTCTTTATAAATTTATGATTTTCTGTGTAAAAGTTTTTTATGGTTAATTGCTATTTATATTACCGGGTATTATTTCCAACTTGGTAATCGTCTTTCAGGAACGATAGTGCATAATTTCAAGCGAAATGAAGATATATGAAGCTTGAATATTTGCTTTGAGAATCCTTATCGAACTAGATTGTGAAGTTCATTTTAAGTACTCGTGTATAAATTTATATACGGCTCATATATGGCAAATATATGGCACATATACTGATTAGCTTACATATATGGGACATATATGGGACATATGCGAGACATATGTGGGACAAACGTGGGACACATGCATGACACATGCCTGATACACGCGGGACATATGTGGGACACATGTGGAATATACGCATGACACATGGGACACGTCCAGGACATATCCGGGATACAAGCGGGACAAACGTGGGACACATGCGGGACATATGTGGGACACATGCGGGACACAAGCGTTATACATGCGGAACACAAGCGGGACACAAGCGGGACAAACGTGGGACACATGCGGAACATATGTGGGACACACGCAAGACATATGGGACACGTGCGGGACATGTCCGGAACACAAGCGGGACACAAGCGGGACAAACGTGGGACACATACGGAATACACGCGGGACACATGCGGGACACATGCGGAATACACGCAAGACACATGGGACACGTGCGGGACATGTGCGGGACACAAGCGAGACACATGCGGGACACATGCGGAACATATATAGAAAATATATGTAAAATATATGGAACATATATGGGATATATATATATAATAGATTAACTCACATATATGGATTAGCTTACATATGTAGCGCATATACGTTCATTTTTTCAAGAGTATTGTTTACTTTATTATCACTTAAATATAAATATTTGAAGCAAGGCGCTTTAAATTCTATGATGAAGTACGAGTGCGATACTCTCTTTCATACTTTACTTTCATATTTGCTCCTAACATTTGTATGAGTTAGCATCGTGTAGTACGCAATACGATCGTCCGTGAGATAAATTTCATCGCTGTGACAAGATAAAATTTGCATGGGACCATATTTATGACGTTTTAGTACCAAAAAACTGTTTGAAAATTTTAACACAAGTTTTCGTCCTGTCGCATCGATCGAGAGTACAACCGAAATTCTGCGATATTTTATGTAATATTTATTTATATATATATGATATCGAGATCCAAAAGGTGAAAGAAAAATTAAGAAATAAAAGGGAAAATGTGAACTGGTTGAGTTCGACTGAACACTATTTAATGAAGACGTATTCGCAGAAGTTTCTGTTCCAAGCAACTCCACCGCGAATAGTAGCGAAAATCTGTAAAATTAATTCAACGGCATAACCAAGTTTTATGCATCCGACCCAAAGTTATGTTAATTCAGCGAAATACATTCCACAAACTCCCCGACTTCTTTTGATTCGATTAAATTATTACGTTGGCTATGATTCAGACTAATTTCGATTCGGTTTATATATAAGACGAAGGAAGTTGAAGGAGAAGAATTTGAATTGATACTTTGGGTTTCAAAAGAAACATCAAAAAGGAATTTACGGACTTTAGGCGGGTAATTAGGTAGGATTTCGCAACCGCAAGTAGCGTTATATTTTCCGTGAAATAGTTTTTATCAGGAAAAGCATTAAGAATGTATTTGCCAACAGAAGCGTTATGAAAGAATAATGAAAAATGAATGCGCAATCTCGGATTCGATTACGATTAAGCGAGATAAGTTCCGAATCAGTACTACTTGGCGGAAAATGGGTTTCAAACACGAAAATCATACAGGTTTATTCCAAAATATATATCTAAGGATTCATCCTAGACAAATTACTTGTAGATTATTATCGAAGAGAGTTAAAAGTAAATCAGGAGATACTATTTTAAGATACCAAATTCATTTACATAACATAGTAAATTTAAAAAAGTGTAATCAGAAATTTGAAATATTTTCTGCTGGGGAAGGTTAGCCTCATTCTGGTGCCAAATTAATCAGTGTAATCATTTTTCAATATCTTTCATTTAGGGCTCACTATCATAAATCTGTATCGAACATATTTTTAAAATATAAAAGTTAAATTATCTTCAATAATGCCCCATGTAAAAATTCATATATGTGCCATATATGGCAACATATATGGCATATATATGGCACATACACTCGAGGAAAAAATAACACACCACTTAAAAATGCACCGAAAACAACGAATATTTAAACCGTCATATTTCGGTTGAATATGATCCGAATTTGATGATACTTTGATTTCTCAATAGTTTGAAGCTTTCTCTTAACGGTCATATAAATTATCGTGATGAAAAATCTCTTCCTCCCCCGCCATCCCCGAAGAAGAAGAGAAGTAAAAAAAATGTAAAAATTTGTCCAACTTTGCAAATTTGTACTGCAGTAAAAAAATGTTTTTGATTCAAAAAAATTAAGCTATTAGGGTGATAAAGTTTATTGATTTTCCTTCAAATCATACAAAAATTTAAGTTCCTAGGACTTTTTGGTGCGAAGTTATGCGTTTTTGAAATTTATTAGTCCCCTAGTGGTGCATATCGGGTAAAGCTGACGTCGGCGGTAAAAAGTTCAAAATCATATTTTATCAAATTTAAAAAAATTATGATACACACACACAAATTTGTATATTCTGCCGGCACTTTTCTTCGTCATTTATTGATCGATGCAAATTTTACTGTCCAAATTTAAAAAACGATAACAAATGTAATCAAAATTTAAAACCTGCATAACTTCAAGCCAAATCATCGTAGGCGCGTGATTTTTTTTGCGTCTTGAAGAAAAATGAATGATCTTCATCACCCTGCTAGTCGATTAAGTAATAACATGTAGCTCACATATATGGGACATATATGCAGGCTTTTACGCGCGATTAACTCACATATACGACCATACACACATACATGGCACATATATGTAAATTTTTGTTCAAATTTCCTATATAATAATTTTTTTATAATTTATGAACTACCAGCTCTAAGTGTAAAAGATATGAAACTTAAACTTATAGATAAGTCAAGTTAATCAAGCGCGTTAACCAAGTTCAGCCGGTGTGAATTTACTTAGCTCTCGCTGGTGGCTTGGGGGGTATAAAGTTCATTATCAATGGCGATAAATGTGTCGTTATGATCCATTCTGTTTTGCAGAGATGAGCATATTAGCACGCGTACGTACAAAACGCATTAATCCGAATGCGCATTCGAACGCCTCTCCTATCCTAATGCATTTTCCGTAACTCGAATAAAAACTGGATTACTTCGACTGCTTTTAATTCGCGAGAGAGCGCGAGGAATGTTTAATTGCGTTCAAGATATTGCTTCCTTCACGAGCGACAATGGCGTTACATTTATATACGACCTTGTATATTCATATGCAAAAGAAATCGATGTTTACGGTGCGTGTTTACGACAAGTTGCGTCAAGTGTGCTTAGAGCTTTTGTGCTCTTGTTTTGTATGTACGTGCATATAAAAGGGCGAAACAATTCGCGTGCGGATAGAATTCTCGTAAACATCCAGTGATTCAACGGGCTAACAAATTTAATAGAAGTGATTCCAGTAAAGTGACACTTCTTTATGAACACTCGATATTCCTGCGCCTTATAAGTTTCTTTTGATAACTGGATCAATAAATAATATTGTTAAAGGAACATTACCTTTTAACGTCGTTTTTATAAAACACCAATATCGTTTACTTTCCATTTTTATAATGCCATACAAGATATGTTTTAATATTCAGGGATTTTATTATTATAAAAGTGTTGCTTTAAGATTTCAGAGTTAATAATAATACGTTCTGAGTATGTGTTTGTGATAGTAATAATAAAATAAATAATATTTTATAAGAAAGTGAAAGCGTGGCCTATGTAAAATGGAACATATATGTTGCCATATATGAGCCATATATGAATCACATATTAGCCATATATGTTGCCACATATTAGCCATATATGTTGCCATATATGTTGCCATATATGAGCCATATATGAATCACATATTAGCCATATATGTTGCCACATATTAGCCATATATGTTGCCATATATGTTGCCATATATTAGCCATATATGTTGCCATATATGAACCACATATGTTGTCATATATTAACCAGATATATACCATATATGTGTTACATATGTGCCATATATAATTTTTTACATGAGTAATTAAATGAAGTAAAAAGTAATTATAAATATTTGTAAGTTTTATAAATCTTTATACAGAATACATTTTATAATCTTTATTAAAGCTCAGAAAGTTATTTTTATTTTTAAACAAGAGTAATTGAATAACCTTAGTATATTTTTAAAGCTGTTAAATATCAGATTTTGCATTCCTTTAATGAGATCATTACGTTATGTACACACGAAAACTATTTGCACAAAAAATAAAAAAATAATATTTCCGCGAAATTGATAATTGATTAAAGTGAAATTAAGTTTTAATTATAGATAATTAATATATTTTAATACTCTTTTAATATCTGTAATTCCGTTATGAATTTAAGTTATCGAACATTTGCTAAGAATATCATCAAATTAAAAAATTTTTTATGGATTTTGTAATACGTAAACGTGTAGGTAATTATTCAAATCGCAATTCTTGATAAAAAATTATATATATTTTCGTATATGAGCATCGATTTATGACTCGTGCTTTAAATTTGCGTTAAGATTGTATTTTGAGTTAAACGAAAAATTTATCATGTACATTGAAGTCTCGTTTCACGTTTCCAAGTATCTAATAGAGTATTGCCTGTAAAGATCTTTGTTAGTGTTTTGTTTTACACAAAAAACAACTATTCTTAAAATAATATAAATTTTATGACGTGTTTGTAGCTGTAATTTGTAATTAAAAGCTCGCGTTCTTCCCTTTAAGCTTCTTATTTTCAAATTAATTTCTATCTCTCTTAGATGATATATAAATTGTGCTACGTTAAATTTAATTAGTTTTAACAGATAAAATTCATTAAACTGTAAAAAGCGTCTATATCTTGTCCCGTGTGTCATTTATCATAATGCAGAATTAAATGAAAAACTTAATATAAACATCTAATTTTTATTACCTCTATCCCGAAAGTTCAAAATCCCGTGAACTTCAAAATCAGAACTAAAATATCTAATTAAAAAAAAATAAAAATTTCAAAAAAAATACTATTAAAGAAACATTACAAATCTATGCCATTACTTCCAACAAATGTATGAACTTCGCGAGGTGTCAAACTTTTGCAACAGTATTCAGACGTTTTTTTTCATTTTTTACAAAAATATCCCGCCTAAAAATTGCAACTTGGCACAAGGCTGCATCACAATCGCGAGCCAGTCATTTGCCATACCATTGCCAGTCTCGTGCCATTCTTCCGCCATGCTGCATAGCATCGGCCTGGCGCAAGCAGGAAAAAATCCCAAAAATTTGGCGCAACCAGGCACAACTCTGGCAATAGTATGGCACAACTCTGGCAATATTATGGCACAAGCTTGGCACCCATTTCCCCGCAGGTATAACGCCAAAAAAGAAAGCTCTTGCAAACTCAATCGACTCACAAAATCAAATAAAACACACTTCGCAGCAATCAGAAATTTCAAAACCAAGACCACGAACCAGTTTTTCACGAGTACTCACCCGAGGAAATCTTTCGAAGCAATGGACTCCCATGACATGGCGGAATTTTTCCTCTCGCCTTCCTCCCAGTGGTCCGCGTGGCAGCTTTTCTTCTTTCTGTGGGACTTGCTGCGCCAATCTCACCTCTCTTCGCCGCCCGCGCTGCCATTAACACTGGCGCTTTCACTACCACTGCCATTGACATCGGCCGCGCGCGTCGCCGCCTTTCCGAGCCTCTCCGAGCCGTACTCGTGCTTGTTGTAGAAGTCAATGCTTTCGATGCCGCGTTCACCATTTTCCTCGCTGCTTTCCGAGCCACTGTCGCAACTGCTGCAAGCGATGCTGAGGCAGTACATAACGCTTCTCTTTTTGTCCGGATCTCGCGCAAAATCCTCTCAAGGTCGACGCTCGTCGCAAAGTTCTCGGCTGGAGCCAATCCGCGAACGGCCTAACTTACTCTATCATCTGCAGCAGTTGCGTTTCATTATAACGCAGTCGAGCAAGTGTGCGTAAAATTCTTAAAATATTTGAGGTCAATTTGTACGAAATTGAGCAAGCTTCGGTGGTTTGTTTTGGATCTTTGACTTGTGGAAGTGTTTGACGCGGGATCGAATGTGGGCCTCTTCGTTAGGACCACTGCGTTCCGCAGTTGGTCAGGTTGGGCGGTGCCGAGTCGGTGGGATAATGGAGGTTTGAGGATTCTATGCGCGGCTCGGGTATGACCATCGCTTGACCCTTTCCCTGGTCAGAAGCTGAAAGGAATATATGTCTTAAAGAGCTTTTTTTTCATTTCGATGGTTAGGCGTGAGGAAATGAACATGTATGTGATATATGTGTGCTAATCCACATGTCCCATTTATGTGTGCTAATCTAATATGTCCTATATATGTGAGCTAATCCATATATGTCCCATATTTGTGAGCTTATCCATATGTGTGCCATATATGAAAGCTAATTCATATATTTCCCATAAATGTGAGCTAATCCATATATGTTCGATATATGTAAGCTAATCCATATGTCCCATATATGCAAGCTAATCCATATATTATGTTCCATATATATGAGCTAATCCATATGTGTGCCATATAAGTATTATAAATGTAGCAATATATGTAGCTATAAATGGGAATCCATAAATATATATGACATAAATGGCAACGTATATAGTCATATATATAGCACATATATATGACTACATCTATGGCAAATATATGGCACATCCCATGTGAAAATGAAACATATATAGCTGACATATGTTTGCAGCATTCACATATCAAAATTCCGAAAATATATATGGTGTTAAAATATGTCCATAAAAATTCATATATAAAAATAACCAGTGTAAGAATTTAACATATATGACTGCTATATATGCGTCATACGAAACAAACTTATTTTCATATATAAAATTAACCTTTAACATATATGGCCATATATGAATTTCTATGGATGTATATGAACCCTATATATGTTTTCGGAGTTTTCATATATGTGTGTGTGTGTGTATGTGTGTATGTGTGAATGCTGCAAATTTGCTGCAAACATGTTTGCCATGAAACATATATGTTTCATTTTCACATGGGATACATGTGAGGTAATACTTATATGGGATATATAAGTTTGTGCCATTTATAGCTACGTTTAAGGCACATATATGTCACATATATGGCACATATATGTTAATTTTTACATGGAAACGATCTCTACATATGATCGAATTTCGTTCGCGTTATAATATATTCAAAGAAGTCCGCATTGTAACGCATTGCATTGTTTTAATCTACATCACTTCTTGTCCCTCAGTTACTTTTAGACACAATGCCAACATTATACCACATCATCGTGTTATATTGCTGTTACATAATAATTCAAGCATCCAACAATAACGCACACATAAGAGGGAACTAGTTTATTTGAAACATATGTCTAGATATGGAACGGCGTTTTGTTTACTGGAATATTTTAATCATACGTCTCGTTCTCGGTTGCCCGTATCACTCGGAAATATGCAAGAAGAAAATCCAATCCCCTCCACACCAATCATTCAAAACTCCCCATTCAGCAAAAATACCACAAAACTCTGAAATCATATTTGCAACGTCGCAACCGTTGTAAAATATGTTAATTGTTAAGTCGACACTGCAATTTCTTATAATCGCAAAGTAATTCAGTTTGAAATCGACGATGTGAAATTTGAATGCTTCGATCGTTTGGAAAATGATAGAAGGACCGAGGTGCAAAATCCATTTATTGGTGTCTCCAATTGACAGATGGTAATGCTCCCGAGGCATTTTCCGTCGGCCGAAAACATATGTCTCCGGGTTTTTCTTCGGGCTCCGCGATCCGGTAAAATTTCAACTCAATTGGGCAAAGATACTCAGGTATTTGTCTTTGTCAGCTCAAGCGGCCATTTAACACCTATTTAAAGTCAATTTAATGCCCAACGATAAAATCTTCAATAACGTACGGCGGCGCGCTTTTGCAGTTCCTCGGAGAACAAAAATTATTACTTCGTTTTTTCGGCTGGTTGAATTCGTTCCGCGATGCAGCACAATCGAAAGGTTCGGCGCGCAACAAAATCTGATCTTTGTGTAACGCGACGACAAAAGTTGATGCCTTTGAAATATTTGCACGACACCGAAGTGGCAACTGCTACAGTGTTCCTTGCTGCAGAAATGTTCGCCACGACCGAGTTGACGTTGACGCGGCATTTTTCGAGGGCTTTCGTTTTTTGCGATAAATAACGACAGTTGAAAGGAAATTTCGTTGGGCGAAATTAATGATCTTAGTTGGCGTGGGTTGGCAGTCGGATTTTTCGGGTCGAAGAACTCGAAATCTGCATTGTGGCAGCAAATCCAGCGAAATATTTATATTACGTTTAGTTATTTTTCTCAATCGATTATTCAACGCAGAAACCTAATCCCACGTCAATTTTATATTCTTTCTTATTCTTCTTTATTTTATATTCTACACGAAATTATCGTGCTTCCATTATCATAACCGTCAAAACTATGTTCGTTAACGAACATAAATATTAGTTTCATCAAAAATTAAGCTGAGCTTGATAAAAAGAAACGACGTTAACTATGTAAAAATTTATATATATGACATATATGGCACGTATATGGTTACAAATATGGCACATATATGGATTAGCTAGCATATATGAGATATATATGGCATCATATATGGAACATATATGGATTAATTAGCATATATGGAACATATATGGCATCATATATGGCACATATATGGCATCATATATGGCACTTATATGGCATCTTATATATGACACTTATTTGGCATCATATATGACACTTATATGGCATCATAAATGACACTTATATGGCATCATATATGGCATCATATATGGCACATATATGTTCATTTTCACACGAATAGCTGTGGCTAATTATTTATGCAGATTGATTACGCATTTTAACATAATTTTCATACTATAAATTATTCATTGATTTATCTTTTTGGCTCGGCTGTCAAAGAAATCTCTTTTTTTGTTACTCCCTTTTATTGACGCGCCGACGGAAAAAGTAGCAAAAGCAGAAGACTGCCTGTTTGCAAACGCCGTTATTATAAACATTATCAATAATCGCGCGATATCAAACAAAGTGAAACATCGATTAACAATACGAAGGCTGAAATCAATATCATTTATGTCATGTGCAATTTTGTAATTCACTTTAATTTACGTTACGAGCAAACTGTTGACATTGAACAGTAACAATGATTAATAATGCAAGTGACAGAGAACAAAATGCCTTTATCGCGCCATATATTGAAAAACAAGTCAACTTGAAAAAGTTTTAATTCGCGTCATTTATATTTATCAAAAGGGAATAATGTTTGAATAGATACGTGAATAATTACGGAAGCTTTCGATATTTGTTATGCAAACTGAATTAGACTATTTTATGCCCCGATGTCTATTGATTATACCATAGTCAAAGCTACAGCTAATTATATTTTAAAAATATAAATTCTGTCGTACTTTTATAAAAAATTGTTTTGAAAATGTTGAAATGTTACTTTTTATTCAAATTACCAATGAAAAAATGAACATATATGGGCCATATACGTACTATATATGCGTCATATACGTGCCATATATGCGCCACATACGTGTCATATATGAGTTATATATATGCCATATATATTTCCATATAAGTGCCATATATGTTTCCATATATGTACCATGTACGTGCTATATATACGTCATATACGTGCCCTATATGTGCAATAAATGTATCATATATGTGATATATATGTGCCATATATATCCTATATATAAATTTTTATTTGGCTAGTTAAGAAATAATCTTATAACATTCTTTTATCTTGTTTCTCGTTAAATTTATGGAGTTACATTGTGAGTACCTGTCTATAACATTTTACTTAATTGAAGTACATTTTACACGCTATTTGTGTTTGCAGTCACTAAACTTGATTATATGGTTTCGGACCTTTGGAAATATCAATCAAAAGTCGAAATGTTAAAATCATGAAAGCCAAAGTAAAGAAAAAATTTTCATGATTAAAACGAATTCTTTGGCATATTGAAGATTATGTTGTTTTTATTATTGATTAATAAATTGTATTGATTTTATAACATTTATTTTAGTTAGAAACGTCTAAAAATATAACATATTTACGAAAATGTGAATCTTATATAATTTCTGCAACTCTTGGTTTTGGTTACCGCAATTAACCCAGTCGCGGAGCGGATTGTAAATAGCATGAAAATACGTTTAAAAACAGGCCGAAATAAATTTGCATAGCTTATACAAATGAAACGTTAAATATCAAAATTATTGTAATTAAACCAACGTTAAAAATTACGTTCAATCAATTTGGATTTACGATAAAAGATGATTTAAATGTGGCAATTCATACTCCCGTATTATCTCATCGCGCTGATTTAACATTCGCATTATTTAACAAAATAAAATATACAGCTAAAACTAATTTTCTCAAATTATTCCGTTTGAATCGAGTGGACTTAAAATCGCTTTGTAACAATTAACAAAAATAATAATAACACATTACAGTAACGAAAACATGAATTCTATGGACAAAAAAGGTCACAACTCGATTTTGTCCTCTGCACTAGGTCAATTAAAGTC
>JABFPK010001836.1:0-11017 GCA_022817445.1 Habroteleia sp. ZL-2020
TTCTACCATTAAGGTCTTGTCTTCATCGCAAATCGTATCCTCGAAAGACTACGTGATGACTTACAAGATGATCGAGGAGAGGAGAGCGGCCAATGATCCGTTCTCCAAAGAAGATTACCTTGTTTCGCCACAATGGGGTGCACCAAAAGAACCAAAAATTTGCCGGCGAAATGTCTATGTTGAAACGGACATTTTGAATTACGACATCCTAGACAGTTCATTGGCTTTTGCAGTAAATAAGAATATTTGTATTGTCGGGATCGTCGTTCCAACTCAGTTAAGAAAAGTAATCATAATTATAACTGCAATTCTTTAGTGAAAATCGAAGAAGTAATCAGGAACAAATTGGAGAATTGCTTTTAAAAATATATAAAAAACAAGTAGTTTAATTTTTTCCGTGAAATAATTGATTGATTGTACGTCACTTGATTAAAAATAAAAAAAATACATTGACATGATGTATTTAAATGTGTAAATAATGAAAATCTTAAGATTTCGTAATTTTCAATTTTGTTAAATTTGTTGGCGTATTTTTTCTAACGTCAACAATAAGCAACAGTCTTAAATTTAAAGCATTCAGTTTAATATTTATAAAGTTTTTCTAAATATCTCTAGAATTGTTTACATATATTGCTAAGAATACAAATATTCGCGTTTAGAAATATATCTTGAAGATTAAATTGATTTATTCATAAAATACAATTTTTCGTCCGGCTCTATTCATCTTCGGTTATCATGTTTAAATACAGAAATCTCAACTTTTGATTTATTTAACACAATTATATGTGAATTAATATTTTAGAGTGTACCAAACTCAAACTTTTCAAACGGAATGGCATCTGAAGACATGTACACCGATGTAGTTTACGCCTATCTTCTGGATGCATGCGGAAGCCGATTAACTTACACTTATTTCACATCAAAAGTGAGAACGGGAGCTATGATGGAAATCAGATTTAATCGAGCGATTTACATCCAAAGACATAAGGTTCTTAATTATTAATTTGTCTATGTTCTTACTTAAATTTGTCACGGTTTTCAAATTTTGCAATTAATATTACCTCCGTAAAACTATTTTAAATAATAAAATTTATTTTGTTCTGAAATTTCGTTTTCAACAGTGCATACACTTGAACCTTTTACTACTGGCATTGTCGGGATCGGAAATATCTCACTATTTACTTCTTTAAAATTTCGAATATGCGCATTTTACTGTCATCACTCTGCCTGGGTGATTTTCGTTATTTAGACTAACCGCCATTATTGAATCTCCCCTATTGGTTAGGTGTAACTCCAGAACTCTGATCTTTTCATGAATAATGAGAACAGATTTATTAAAAGGATGTCAATAGTGAGAAGTTCGAGTGTACATTTGACTCAGAGATAATAAAACAATAGAAATTTATTATACACATTATTTTTTCAGTATTATCAAGTTGAAGTTGTTTTCAATAAAGCTGGACGGTACCCGTTGGCAACCTGCGCAGAAAAAGAACACAGTGACAGTGCCGCTTTCTTTTTTAATGTACGGCCACAGGATAACGTGCGTGATGGTCTGATTCGAGCCATAGTTTACACGTAACTCTAAATTTCCCTCTTTAAGAAGCAAAAAAGCCATTTCTCATGAGATAAAAACAGCGAATACTCTAATTTTACATATATTTTGTAATTTTACAACATAATATCCAAGTTTCTTACAATTTTACAATATTTAACTGTATTTTACGACGAAATCTTGTTGGTAGAGCCGTTTTATTCGTTTCGTAAATTTTATATCTAATAAGACTGCAAATCGTATAAAAAAGACAAAGAAACTCGGATTTAAATTACAAATCAGGGTAGCACAGAGTAACAGAAAGGGATGTTCTTGAAGAAAGCAGACGCATTCGTGAGTGTATTTTTGCATTTCGAAATCGAGTTCGAAAACTCTCTTAAAAAAAGAAAAGAAAAGTAGAAAATACGCTGTACATTTCTCGTTAAAGAATCCACGTTCTTTTAAGAATTCAACATCGCGCTATCATCATTTACTCATTGTGTAAATACATAAAGATACACGTTGATCTCGTTTCGGAATGATTCAAATAATGATTTTCACCCGTCCATTCCGATTGGCTTTAACGAGACCTTTCCAAATTTTTTGCATTGATTACAAACTGCGTTCTGTTTATTGATCATTTGCATAGTTCTTGATCGTTTTTTTTAACTTAAATCATTTTAATTATATGACATTGTTCGAACCTTTTGATATTCTATTAATTCATTGTTTGTTGGATGTTGTTAAGATATGTCGATATGACCTTTTATATTTTATTATATGATATTGTAATTGTAATTTAAAAGCGAAAGTCGCGGCTGCTTTACTTTGTTCACAATCATCGGTTAAATTTACCTTTTGATTTACAATTCTGTGGTTAAAACGTACAAAAACTTCGCTACCTCAAAAAACCGTTCAAAAGAATCAAATGCACAAAACCGATTCGATTCATTTCATTGCCGTGATTAGCAATTCGACGAATATGGTCACTATTTTTTATAAGCTTTCATTATAATAAACGTTTACAAGAATAACCACGATTTTATTTGTGTGAAGTTTATTATTCATTTTGTATAACAAACATAGGTCACTGACACATATGTATGTATGCATATATATATATATATATATATATATATATATATATATATATATATTACGATGATATATACATAAGACAGTATGTAAAAGGTGTTTAGCATAATCGATAACTTATTGTGCAATAAAAAATGTCAAGTTTTGTTAATATTTAACGGAGAACAATTATATATACAGAACAGTATAAAATGTATGACATTGTTAAGTGTGGAAAAAAGAAAAAAAAAACAAAAATGTCTTGAAATATAAATTGTTAAAAATGACCGTGACAGTGCTTAATAAATTAATTCCTTATAGAATATATTTTATACTTAATGATTAGGCACTGGCGGTACTAACACTCGTCGGCGTCAGAAAAAGTGAATGCCAAGTTAGTTATATAATTTTGCACTGACTTTTTCCTGCGCGTGTATAAATATATATTTATATATATAAATAAGAAAATATGTTTAAATAGGCTCTTATAAATATGCGTGATTTTTGTAAAAAAAAATACTCAGGTTCTGTGAATTATAAAATCCCATTCGTCATTCCATCGCAATTTAAGCACTTCTTTGGGCGAGAGAGCAGTGGTTCCGTAACTTAGTGGGCAAAATCGACGAAAAACGTATATCACACTTATCACCCATATAATAACTAATATTCTATAGAGAGCTGTGAGTGCTGGCCTTTTTAAAACCATTCTGAAAACAAAATTTCATGTGTAATTTTTCTATGAATCATTTGGTTGCTGCATTAATAATCATTATAAATATTTACGTACTTTGTGAAGTAATATAAATGATCGATAGTCGCCGCAGTTAAGAGGATTTTGAAGACGAAAGCGGGGAGGTAATGATGAAGGAAAAGGGTGTTTTCAATAAACATGAAAGGCATATAGTGAAGCAGGTATCCGCCAAGCAAAACCCGACCGATTTCCTGGAACCTGTTCCATTCGGATTCCATTATATCGAAGCAAAGCCGTCGTCTTCTCATCAAGTACAAAATTAATAACGACGTGTACACCAAAATACAGAAGGTACCAGAATACCAGATCAAAACGTTCCCAAGAAGATGAATTTGAGCCTGCAACATTCACCAAACGATTTAAATCTGTTTGACTTATCGCAGTTGGATGTAATAGTAAATCAAACACTGTTTCTTGAATCGTATTCAACCAGTTTTCTTACATTGCTATTGTCATCGACCCAATACGCGATTCCCCGAGTCATCAGGGGCCAATCCAAAACTCCACTGGAATACATATGACTGGTTGGTGGTTCTAAGATTCCGAAGATCATCTTTGTTTGCAGTTCTGCCAACTTTTGCCAAAACGTAAGCGACGTTCCCTCTAACGGGATCATTTCAGCGTTAATAAGTTCCCTTTCCCTTTGCTTCTGGTCCTCACTCTTTGTATATCTAAATGTATAAGTATAATTAATTCAATTTCATCTCTATCGCTTCTTTAATACATATCATATAATCTACCTATGTTCTTCGACATTCCACACAGTATTAGACTGCTCAATTTGTCTGTCCGCAACCACCTCGTGCTGATTAAATCCCCAATCAGGTAGCTGTCGACCACTGAACTTCAAAGCATACTTGGTGGTGGCATGAATTAGTCTGACTTGGCTCTGAATGGCGTGCCACACATCTCCCGTTTGTTCCCTGTTAACAATATCCACTTTCCACATGCTTTGTGCTGGCATCGATATGTTGTAGTCCACGTAACAAGACACTTCTTGACTCTGAGGAGTCATAGGTGCGGCCACGTCGTGCGAATTGAGCATGCGACTCGTGATTCCGTGAACGAGCTGAATCACGTCGCCGTGTTTAATAGGTTTGCTGGGCTTATTTACAGTCAAGTCGTTGATCTCGGGTCGCTTCACTATCCACCAATTGTTGACGTCTTTGAAGGAGTAGCAGGTGACTTGTTGTTGGTGCGAGCTTCCACGACCATCGGGGTAGTTTATAGGGTAGACGTGGGTGTGGCTGTGAAGCCAACAAGCTCTGCCGAAGGTGTGGCGCAGAGTTATCTGCGACCCGTGAGTGACTTCCACGGGCTGACCTTTGGTAATGCTCGCCAAACCTCCTTCCAGACTCGCTTGAAACGCACTAGTCATTATCGAGTCGTGGGGACCGGCTTTGGTCAGGATAGAGAAGTGAATGTAAAAAACTGCAAGGTAAACGGTTAACGCGGAGCCGAGAATAAGCAGCAGCCGTAGAAACATGTGATAGAGGAGGGTTGCTTGGGACAGAGTCTTCTTCGGGATCATTTGCCAATAATCGTAACTTATCAGCATGATACCGAGAAAGAGTGAATAAAATCCGATGTACTTAACACTGAAACAAATAATAATGTTATTTTTTTGTTTATTTTTGTTTATCATTGTCGCATGGAGTCAATTGGTATGAACATAGACTATGAATTTATAAGATTATGAATTATTTGTTTTTATAGTTTTGTATATCGTATAATAATATCCATAGATGTCATGTAAAATATAAATAACATTTTCCAAATGAGTAACACTTACCACATTGCACAAGTTAGATTGACAATTCCACTTATTAGCCATACCCACCACATAAGACGAGATGGATGTGCCGAAATTTTGCGGAATTTCAAGACGGAAAGTATTCCCATTAGGGAAAATTGTATAAGTATGCTTTCCAACAAGATGAATCTGGATTGCGTTAATAGTGCGTTATCTAAAAGTAGATTATTGTTAATTGCTATTTGTATAAAGTGTCTTAATCGTATAAATTTTTTCTGTATAATATACCAAATAAAACCAGTAACCCTGCGATTGCGGCACTCCATTGTTTAAGTCCCAGTTCCAAAGCCAGATGATAAGTGGTGGGTACAATAAGACTGCCACATAATGCTGGCACCAACCTCAAAGCGAATAAAGGAACTCTTTCAGGGTATGGACTTCCTATTCTGTCGAATTTAAAACTACCATCATAACCTGCTATGTAAGAAGCGGCGGATATGAGGAGTTTTCCTAAAGGTGGATGATTGTCGAAGTAAAAGGTCTTTTTTAGATATAAGCTGACATATTTTCCGTAATGTAGTTCATCGAATCTGAAATAAAGATTTATTAAATAGCAAAAAGGAACAATTATCTGAAATAATTTATATGTGACATCAATGTTTTATAATTTTCTTGTTATTTCATTTATCATCCAAATCAAAATAAAGACTTTTTTTCAACTCAATTTGAAATAAAAGATTGTTTGAGCGCAGAATTATATCCATGGTTGTTTCTTTAATATTATATTTAATTAAATTATATTTGAAAATAAAACTCTTGTGCCAGGTGGAGAATAAACATTAAAGAATTGTAAGGTCAAAGTTTAAACATCCATGGAAATGTAAATGTAAAAATAGCTGTATATGCATTATGCAGACTGTATGAAAATTGTAATTTTCAGCAATTTAATATATGTGTAGTAATGTCGTTTAAATCTTCAAATTATTAAATTATATAAAATATCAATTGTTTCTGAATATATATATTGTTTAATATATTGTATTTACACCACATTTCTAGGTTCTTCAAGACGATAAAACCGAGTCACCACTCCAATAAAGAGCAATAAAAGTGCCACGATATCCACTTCGAAATTGATCTTGATCTTCGTCGAAGGCAAATTATTTTCATATTCCACTTGGTCTTTCAAATTTTCCTTCCTTGCTTTCTTCTGATCCTCTTTCTTCTTCTTCTCTTCCAAAACATTGTTGGAATTCTAGATATTAATAAGTGAAAATTATTCATTTCTGCTATTGCAAACATAAATAAAAAGTATATGTTAAATGGCAAACGTAGTATCAAATAGTTTTATATATGCTCATTCAATAAATTCAGAAAAAACGTATATCAATTTAACTTTTACGTATTTCATTCTTAACTTTAATATTTATCAGCATTTTTAGCATGACACTTTTGCTGATAAGAAACTATTTATTATATAAGTTCTACATAAATTAGGCATTAAAAGCTGTATTGTAAAAAATTATCTACTTAAAATTAATATACAATGAAAATATTCAATTTTAATATATCACTCTCTATTTATAAAAGCAATTAAGTGTTTTTGTGTGCATGATATAATTTCTATGAAATTTTAACTTTTGTTTGAATATAAATTATTTTCCAAAAATCTTCTAACATTATCTACATATATAGAATTTTAATGAATTTTTTCATATAGAAATGTTTCTATACATAAAATATTTAGAATGCAAAACTCATTGACATACGTGAATTTCTCCGTCGGCTTCATTGACAGCATTGTCAGACTCAAAGTTGGCGCTTCGGTCCGACTTTTTGTCAATCTCTTTTGTCCTCCTGCGACGAACCTCCATCGCGCAGGATCACGTCCGCACTTCAGAATTGAATTTCAGCTATGCCACGCCAGCAGATTAAACGTTTTTACGAGACTCATCACGTCAAACTGGTAGTGAAGACGGCTCACGACTAACCTTTCCCTTCACCGAACTCCCGTAATGATTATAACGGTACCACACTAGGGAATGCATACTTCTATTTACGCGCTTGGAAAAATTGATTTTGACTCGTATCTGGCAATATATATTTTCATTACATTGCTTTTCTCTCTATTCTTCTCTCACAATATAACAATATATGGCAATTGGACAATATTTTTATTAAATGTATCAAACCCGATTGCATTCGTTAATATATAAAGTATATTTTATTCGTATATAATATGTTAAATAACTTATTCGTCTTTTTCCATCGATTTTTCCAGTCGATTAATTTATTATTTATAACTAAATTTATTTATTCAGGATCTTAAGAAAAATATATATTATTTATCAAATTATAAGCAAATGACGGTGCAATATTTTATATCAGTAAAGAAAAAAATTATTACAAAAAAAAATATTCTCGTCTTTTAATTATTCGAATATATAGATAAAATATTTTTTTCTTTTATTATATTGTTTATATTTGTATAAATTTAACCTAAAAATGCATTCAAAATTCGCGCCATTTACTTTGACTTAGCGCCAAAACTTGAAATCACAAAACCAAATATCATTCGTTGAATTGCATTGGATTGTCAAGAGCCTAAGAACCTTTGTTGTTGTTACTTAGAATTGCCTAGAATTTAATTTCATCTCATGTGATCATTTGATTTCCCCAAAAAATGCAAATTATATTCACTTCAAATTAGTGCTTGCTTTTAAAAAATTTATCAACGGGATTATAGTACATCACCTGTTAAATTTTGTATAATACTATTCATTGTTAATGCTTTTGCAATACGCTATACGCGATTATTCCGTCTTATCTGGTCTTATGGTATAACCTAACAAATTCAAGACAAAGTACATGAAAAAGGTACCGGATCAATAATAATTCTTTTATTTTGAATATTTTCATGTTACTCTTTATTGTTAAATTTCATAATACTGATTATCTGCATTACGTAAATGTGAGGAATACGGAAATAAAACGTATAATTAATTTTTAACTTTTTAAAAAATATATATTCTATAAATTTCCTTGACAGGCACTATTATTAGTTCAAACGATTAAAGTTCTAAATAAGAAAAATACGTCTTAAAAATTTATTAACATTTTTAATTTTTAACATTTAAACAATACTCTTATAATTTTATATTAGCATAATTTTTCAATGATTAAAAAAATATGCATTTCTTAAACATTAATTAATACATAATGTTTTGTTAGGTTTTATATATTTATTTATTTTTTAATATTTATTTTTTAATATGAAAATCCTATTTTGTGTTTATCTTCAATTTATATATAAATAATCTCAATGACATCACATTTCCCATCACAGTTTGTTTACTATTATGACATCCTTAATAAACATTAGGAATGTTTTATAAATGTTCTAAAAATGTTTGTTGATTAACAGTTTTGGCTAATAAACCAAGCAGATTCCTAGCAAGGATGAGCGACAATGAAATTTCGTGTCCCCTTTGCAACAGAAATTTCCCGAAAAATGTGATAGAGGAACATGCAAATAAGTGCCTGTTTCTTCATGACTCCTCAACTAATTACATCAAATCTCCAACACGTAACGACAACATTTCCACTTCGCCAAGTGCTCCTGTTATGAAAAGAATGAAACAAGAACCTGGAAAATCTGATTCGAAAAATAAAATGATCAAAATGTTCATGTCTCCTAGTACCAAGAAACAAGAATCAAAGATTTCAGATACCGTAGTAAATATTGTCAATTTATCTAACATTGCTAAATCATTATCTTTCTTCTAAAAATTATAAAAATTATAAAAATCATTATTTTAGAATATTTCAAATAAGGTACAGGCTCAGAATCCTACAGCAACAACACTTAGAAATCGAAATGATCATCAGCCGTTGGCTGAACGAATGCGACCGAAAAATTTGGATACTTATGTTGGTCAATCGCATATTTTGAGTCCAAATTCAATGATGTACGAATTACTCAACAAAGGGGAAGTCCCAAATTTTATTTTGTGGGGACCTCCTGGCTGTGGGAAGGTAATAGTTGAAGATAGTATTCGTAATATTTATCATTGATTAACTTAAATTTCTCTATAGAAAAACGTTACAATTAAACAAATGTTTACAGACATCCTTGGCAAATGTTGTGGCCAATATTTGTAGACAAAAGAATCCATCAAAAGTAAGATTTGTGAAACTGTCTGCAGCGGTAGCAGGAGTGAACGATGTAAGAGAAAGTGTGCAAGTTGCTTCTAATGAATTAAAATTTGGCCGCAAAACTGTAATATTTATGGATGAAATACACCGGTTTAATAAAATGCAACAGGACATTTTCCTACCCCATATCGAATTAGGAACTATAACTCTAATTGGAGCCACAACAGAAAACCCTTCCTTTAGTTTAAATTCTGCACTATTAAGTCGTTGTCGAGTTATAGTTATGGACAAATTAACTATAGAAAATTTGATCCAGATTTTAAATAGAGCTGTTAAAGCTATGGAAGGGGAAATTGTACAAAATACTGAAGTTAGCCTGAAACAAGAACAAAAGTTAAAGTTTATGATAGACAAAGATACCATTGAATGGTTAGCAGAAACTTGTGACGGGGATGCTCGAATTGGTGAGTCATCTTTTATTTTTAAGTTCGTTTTGCATTATGGCTTTAAAAAAAATTAATTTTCTTTTATGCAAATGAAAACATACTACAATTAATTGTCATTTGTGCAAGGTAGATTATTAAAAAATAGATATAAAAAATATTACCTAGAATGTTCTTAAGAAAAATATAAATTGATAATGTTAACAATATAATAATAAAGTAACATTATTTTAATAAACACAAAATATTATCCCGTAGCTCTTGGTGGACTCGAACTAGCAGTGCAATCAAAACTTCCAAGCAGCGAGCATGATTATACCTATAGTACTGCAATTATAGCTCTGAATGATGTTCAAGAAAGTTTAAAAAAGTCCCATACATTGTACGACAGAAAAGGCGATCAGCATTACGATATGATATCCGCCTTACATAAATCCGTGCGAGCTGGCGATGATAACGCTGCGTTATACTGGCTCGCTCGGATGATGGCGGGAGGAGAGGACCCCGTTTATATTGCCAGGCGATTAGTTCGTATGGCGAGTGAAGACATTGGATTGGCTGATCCTCATGCATTAGGTTTGATTTAAAATAATATATTTTTTATAATGTCTGAGGGAAAAAATTAATTCAATAATTAATCACTCTCTGTACAAAATGTTCCTTTTTGTTCAATAAGAGTAAAAGAATGCTCTTTGGGAACAATATAAAATTCCTTATTTATTGTTTTTGGGATTTATTTTTTATTGGGACTTATTTTTGTGATCTTAAAATTGAAATCATCAAGACTAAATACTGAGGTTCTTGTAAAAGGATGAAACGTAGGATTCCAATAAATTTTAAAATCACAAAAATATATCCCAGGAATTTTATATTGTTCCTAAAGGTCATCCCTTTACTCTTATTCTTTATAATGCAATACTAGTTAAGACATCCATGAAAAATATTTTCAGGGATTATTTCGAAAATAAAATGTTTAAATTATTATATTAATATTATTATTATATATTAATAATGTTATTTTGAAAATATAGGAATTGCGGTTCATACAATGCACGCTTGTAAAATGATTGGAATGCCAGAATGCGATGTCCCTTTAGCGCAGTGTGTTACATATTTGGCAAGAGCTCCAAAATCAAGACTGATGGAAGATGCTTTGAGAGCTGCTCAAAGGTTCGTTGCAGATTATAAAGGACCACAGCCAGGTGTTCCCCTGCATTTGAGAAATGCTCCTACAAAACTTATGAAAAATTTAGGTAAAATATCCTTCAAATAAATAATTCATTTCAATATATTATTTAGCGAATGAG
>JABFPK010001837.1:0-11015 GCA_022817445.1 Habroteleia sp. ZL-2020
GTCCACCGTCGGGCCAGAGGAAAACGGCGTTTAATACCGACGGTCAGCCGACGGTTGGCGGCCCACGGTTGACCAACGGTTGACAACGGTGGGCCACGCTTGTGCCAATCGTAAATTTCTACGTGGGTATAAACATCGAGATTTAGGTATTATTTATTAAGTCTTTAATATTTTATAAAACAGTGTAAAATAGAATTATTAGAATTGTTTTAATTACAATACATTTAAATTTCTTTATCGATAGTTTATAATTATACATTTTTAAGTAAATAAACTAGTCTAATTTAGAGAGTTAAGTATATTTACCATATTCAAACATCAATGATGCTTTACCTGATCTTCTTCAACTTAAAAAATGTTAAACCGGAATGTTTTTAATCATTTTTTTCTAAGTACTAAAAATTTACATTAAGCAATATACAAGAAAAAAGAAATATTGGAGGAATATATAGGTGTTTTTCTATATATTTAATTTCCATAAAGTCTCTATTAATTTCCAAATACATTGGAATTACTATACACGCTTCTTAAACTGTAAAACCTCGTATTCCATAAATACAATAATGTGACTTTTTTTACAAACGCACTTTCACCATATATTTTTCAACGACAACTGATAAAAAAAATTTCTTTTTCATTGAATACAAATATAGTATTTGCTATTACTTACACTCCGAAATAAATCGTTTATATGCACACCGTGTCAATTTATTCTCCAACAAAAAACTTAAAAATAGAGGACTTTTGTTCTCAATTCAATTCCTATACATCAGTCCAATATAATAAAAATAAATGTCATTCACCCTTAAAAGAACATATATTATACCAAATAAAATATAAAATTTCCAAGAAGATATCAATGATTTACTCTAACTTATGGATGTTAACATAACATTTTAGGATAAAAATAAACAAATATACACCTATGTTTATCTAATAATATTTTATTACAGCTATACTTAGTTAATGCACATAAATTTAATGCACATAAATTTAGAATAGTTTAAAAAACAAAATTACCCGTTTCATGTGTGGTTTAATACTTTTGCAGCTCTATAGTATTATAAAGCATCCGGAAAAGAAAACAAGAATCATCTATAAAAACGGGAAATATTATGCAATACAAAGTAACCAAATTATAAAACCTAACGTCATACGTTCACAATTGGAAATGACTTTCGATATGTTGAACATGCGTTTTAGATTACCCAAGCGACAGTGAAACATTTTTTGATGCACGCAGTGTTGCAATGAAAAATCCATTTTACTGATCGTGTTCGTTCCGCGAGTACATCGAAATGAGTAATTGACATTAAATTGAGCGAAGTAAATTTGAAATAATTAAAATATAACCTGTGGTACTTCTTCACTGCATTACTTTTCAATAGATGAC
Organism: Habroteleia sp. ZL-2020; assembly: GCA_022817445.1. Taxonomy (NCBI): domain Eukaryota; kingdom Metazoa; phylum Arthropoda; class Insecta; order Hymenoptera; family Scelionidae; genus Habroteleia; species Habroteleia sp. ZL-2020. The sequence goes on from JABFPK010001837.1 coordinate 1,394, forward strand.
ATGCCAAATATCACGCTAGTATATTTCATAATTTTCTCAATACATACTGACTACATCAAAAAATTATGACTCATTCTTAAAAATCTCAGAAAAAAACTAAAAGAATAAAAATGTTCAAGCGTGACTAGATAAATAATTTAATTCTAATTGTTAACTGTAGCATAATTAAAGCCTGTTTCAGAAATTTCGCTCATGTCGTGAAACGAGGCTGTAAATTGCATTTCTAACCTAAATACCATCGAACGATTTTTATGACTTCATTTTTCCTACAAATGATTTGTTTTCGTTAACTTTGTTGAACTCAAATTTGAAGTATTCTCTTCGGTTGCAACTTTCCCAAATATATTATAAAATATATAAGTTTTAAGATATATTTTCAGCACGAACATGATATAGCATATTATGGACTTGAAATTAGTTCATTATTCTGATTTATCGCTTTTTACTTTAGATTGCTATACAAATAAATAGTATTTAACTTATCTATTTAATTAATAAATTGAATTCTAAATCTTGATTAAGTTTATGAAACTTCAATAATTAAAATCTAAGCTAAACATAACAGAACCTAAATAAGCATAAATATAATTATTTGATAATCAATTATTTGGGTAGATTCAATTATTTTCTCAGCCAAACTATTATGTACACCCGATTCCTTTAATTTGGATACTCTCAAGTTTTAAGTATATAAAATTAACTTTTTTCATGTTCAGAAGATCAGGAAAAAAGATAGATATATATTTTTAGTCACAGGGATATAGGAATCTATACATAAAAATATATACATAAAACCTTACTTTTAAAAATATAATTTAGCTTATGATTTCATTTTAGGATGCTATACATATTTACAGTGTGAACTTATAAATGTATGTATGTCTGAGTTTTCAAAACATCCTTTATAATCTACCATTTTGTCCTACGATTCAAAAAATGTTTGAACTTTTATGCAACATTATATTATTTCAATTTCACATACAATTTTCAATTTTGCATGCTTATGTTCTTTAATTTTGAAAACATCTAACAATAATCACAACTTAAAGTAGTCTTTGCCATTATAATCATTAAATGTTTGTTATAAAATAATATATTACTGTTAAAACGGCGAGTTATTATTTATAAGGTACGAAATACGTTTTAGACATTAAAATGGGACACATAAGATTAATATATAAAAAATCGGTCAATACTTTACAAGATTATGCAATCCATTTAAAGTTACTTTACAATAACACGTATTTGATTGCAAAAATGAGATGTGTCATTACGGTTACGTTGAGCTTACGTCAACTTTCGGCACGGCAAATTATCACGAATTTCGTGTGAAGTACATATATCATTAAGAGCACCTTTTTGTACCAGTTATTTCCGGGAATCCAACGAGGACCATCGAATCATTAGCTTACCTGACTTGCATATTCATAAACTTTCGAAGAAACTGAAAATATGTGTTACTTAATATAATTATTGGATTCGAAAAAATATAGTCAAAGCGACAAACATTAACTTGCAAATATTTTAATTTTGATGAACGTTTAACTACTAGTGTTGATAAGTGTATTTAAATTTATTATAATGTATTTATATTGAGAATTACAATTGAAAGGTGACGTTCAATTTTATTAGACTCTAACTCAACAGAAATGTTTTATTATTTCTATAACTTACAAGAAAATGGAATATTTACTAAATATATAATTAATTTTACAAAGAAAAATATAAACATTTCTTTTTTCAAATTTAGATTTAACTTTAATATACTTTAAATCAAATATTTTAGCTGCATTTTATATTATTAAAAACATTATAAAAATGTGTATAACATTTATTTCCGGTATAAAATTTCAAAATAGATATAATCACAAAATGCGGTTAAACCCACTTTTTAATGAAACATTTTTTTTTAATGAAACATTTTTATTTGGTGTTTTTTTATTCAAAACACAATTGTATATTACTAAATCACGAAACAAATAAAACTATAAAATATATATGGATTTTCAAAAAAAGCTTCACGCATTTTAAAATGTTCATTATTATGAAATACACGTTTATTTAATTATGCATTATGTATGTTTTAAGTCTTTTACCAAATCCTAGAATATTAATAAATATTTTTATTTCTGCTACCAAGAATTGTTTTCGTGTATCATAAAAATGTATAATATGATTAATAACATATAAAAATTGTTTCGAAAACCCACTACGATATGACACAGTGTTTTCTATTTTGATTTGTGTCAACTAGTTTATATACAACTTTTTGTAATTAATTTATAAGTACTTTTTATTGTCGTTTTCTAGTGTTTCATAAATTGATTAGTTATTTATTTTAACTATCACATTTTACGTAAAATTGTAAATCGTTTTCACGATAGGTGTTCCATCCAAAAATGCCATGAGATAAACTGGGAGCAAACAAAAACTCAACTTCATTAATTACTCTGAAGCACCTGGGTGGTCCATTTGCACGGCTCAATTAAGATTACACACGTCCCTGTTGTCGGCAATTCTTTCTTGTTTTACTTTCAATAAGTGAATAATAATAGTGATCCTATTATATATCGCTTAATGATTTTAAGTTTGATACGACATAATAAATGACTTATTAAAACGTGTAGTATGCAAAATAGATTTAACCATAGATTGCAACACCTCTCAGTCTAATTGACAAATTTAATATTGCCACTTTTAATATTTCCACTTGAATTAAATTTCCAAGGGACTCGCAGCTAATTACCGTACGTTGTTATAAAAATTGCTGCACCGTTACAACGTAATATCTTAATCACAATGGGGATTGTCCAAGGCTAAACAAATGGACCAATCAAAGATCTTATGAGATTTAGCGTGCATAGTCGCAACTTCGTCGTCAATGACGTCAGGTTTGGTTAAGTTTGTCATTCGCACCTTTTGTCGCAATGTTGTCGTCTTGTCAAACATCTAGAATGGCAATCCATAAGCAAAGTAAAATGGACTTCTAATTGTCGATTTTCCGCGCGATATTTAGCCAGAACAAAGAGACGTAGCAAAGCAAAATGACAGAATAAAACTAATCCTGAAGGTCTTTAGCATCGCGTATCTATTTTCCTAAGCAAACATAGAATATAAATTATTCATCACTTTCGCGTATGATTTACTTTTTGAAATTCAATAGTACGGTTAATTGTTAAATAAATAAATGTGTTGTTAATCTAATACATAAAAGTACTATAAAATTACCATATTTATGAGGACCTTAAAGATTATACAGTGAAATCATGAATTAGTAATTTACTTTTTTATATTATTTCAAAATATACAACATCAAAAAAAGAAAATTATTCGAAAACCTTTCGGATTTTATTTGGATGCCGCTTTATGTACATTGTGAATTTGACCGTCACGTTTTAGAACGAATTTGCTATATGGGTCAACATTAGCTTCCATATGTAAATCAATATGATTGCATGTATATGTATGTCAACTAAATTTTTTCAACAAAATTATTCGTTTAACATATTCCGTTAGGCGTTATTCTAAAATAAGGACCTACAATCATTTAAAAAAAACTTATTGCTCATGCGCAATCTCGTTTGTAACACGTGCTCTAACGCACGTGTGCGCAATTGTTTTTGCGCTGAAATGTGAGAGTATAACATTTAAGAAATTGATTTCGCGTTGAAGTTTAATGTATAATTTAATTAAATCTGAATAAGACTTTCGTTAATTATGTTTACATGGTCTAATATATATAATATTTTTGTATGACTTAATTACAAAATATTCATAGAATCCAATTATGTGTGTGTGTGTATAATATGTTTAAATACTCTAGATAAATTTGTATTAATTTTTATATAACTTGTAAAAATTATTATAAAATATATAGAGTTGCATTTGGCAAACATAATATATTGTTAATTTTAATTACAGCTTTATTTATTTTGAACTGTTTTTATATATAAAATTTATTAAAAATCTTGTAATAGCAGTGTACATATTAAATAGAAAATAACAGAGTAGAATCGAAACTTTTCTGCAACGCGAACGTCTCGGGCCTGATTTTTCGTGTTAGATATATTAGTCGAGTATACAATAAGTAGAGTAGAAACACTACTATAAATTGTATAAAAATAAAGATAGTGCAACTCACTTTTTGTTTATCATTGTTGTATTTACTCGCTTAATCAAACAAGGATGTTTATTCAAAAGTAGTACTTATTTCAAGTTTACTTTGTTGACATTTCAAGAGTTGGTGTCGTCAAGATCATTAATCACTGTTAGTAATTAAAAAAAACATTAATGAACAATTTCACTTTTTCGAACTCTCTTTCTCTACTTAATGTGCAATAATAATTCTGTAACATTGTAAGAGTTTTTTTTTGTTATTATTTAACTTTAAATTCAATATCTGTGGCACTTTTATAAGAAAATTTACGAAGCGAATTATTGAGAGTATGAAAATAATTTATAAAAAATTTGCCCTAAATAATTTGAGACGCAAACATTGTACCATTAAACCAGCAGATTGCCTTGATTTCAAATGATCGTGTCCTCCCAAAAATAGCCTTGCAACCTATTAAAATCGAAAGTAAAAGTAAATTATACCTTGTTTGTGACACAAACATGAAGAAAGGTTAACTCACGAACAACGCAAGGGATCTAAAGTTGCATAGCAGTCTAGACTAAGTTTCGAAAAGCTCCTAGAAGGTTTCTTATTTAACCGGGTGGATTATAGTCAATGTAACTTTAGACTGATTTCTTAAACTTAATGCAATTAAAATAAAAAATTGTAATTCTTAATATTGGAAAAATAACTTCATTTTAAGAGATTCTACGCACGTTTATTTCAAATTATAAATTTTTCCAAAATTTCATTAATTTAATGAAAAAATAATTATAATCGTTTCGTAAAAAGTGTGCATGCGTTATACAATTTCTCTCAATAGATCCCTGAACCACTTTCTCATAAAAAACTGTATTTCATCAATAATCCAACAAACTTTTTATACAAACGGGTATTAATGCAATTTTAACGAATAACCAAGAGAAATTTATTATTTTATTGGATCGACTTGAACCCCACGTGATATAATTCACTCACTTTCTTACTTTTCTTGCAAGTGATATAGTCCAATAAAAAATCAAAAGAAAAGTATGAGCAATTGTTATTTAATAATATCTTGTATATAACATTTGGTTCAAGTAAAATAAAACCATATTTCATATTTTATATTTTACGTATTACAACGTGGTTTTTACCCTTGTTGGAAATAGCTCTACTTAATTATTACTTACTTAAAATAATTAAAATTAAATTTTTTATTTAATTAATTAAACCAAAATTAAATTAAAATTATTCACTATTATATAGTATTTAAAATGTACATGTAAGTAACTAATAAAATCGTTTTATTTTCAGATAAAAAATGGCTTCGGCAGCAGCAGAACTAGTAGCTGAACGAGAACCCGAGCCTCGCAATGAAATCGTGGATGCAAATAGAACATACGTAGGTGCAGAAAGTTTCGTCAGAATGGCGATAGATCAATATACAGAAATTCTCACGACGGTCTCGGACCCTCGAGTAAGCAATTGGCCCTTGATGGACTCTCCAATTCCGACTATACTGATAGTCGCTTCCTATCTGTACACCGTCACAATTTTAGGACCACGACTAATGTCAAATAGGAAACCTTTTCGATTAAGATCCATACTCCTAATCTACAATGCCTTTCAAGTTTTATTTTCCCTAGGGATGCTTTATGAGGTAAATATAACCTGAAAAACAATTCTAACGGCAATATATCGAAAAATGATCAATTTTAAATTAAATATAAATAAAAAAAGTTATTTTTAGTAAATACAGATATATTGCAGTTGAAATTAAAATTTATTTTATATTGTTAAGTACGTAAAGCAATATCGAACCACATATTAATTTGAATAATCGAATAATGCCGACATTAATGATTTCACAATAGTTATAACGAGAAAAACAATGCGTGAAGTGAAAGATACGCGATTGAGATAACAAGGGACCGTAATACCGGGAATAACTCTACGCATTGGATGTGGTCGAACCGCTTCTTCATGAGCTTGAAAGTAGAGCATCGGCTTTTCTATAAATAAAAGACGCCTCTTTACACGATCAGATTATACATATCTAAATACGATTCTTATTATACGAACGTTATATTCGCACTGCACTTTTGACACTTATTATGTGTTTCCAGTTTGCATATTTCTCTTCACTCCCAAGCGTAGATAATTTTATGCTGCGTGTCAGATAAAAGAGAATTTATAAAGTACAAGTTGCGTCGTCACATAAATTCGAAATTCAATACGTCCTAAAGTTTTATCGACACAACATATTGGAATTGTAAGAAAGCTAATTCAACTACTTGCAGATATTTACATTTGTCATTCCACGTAAATTATTATCAATAACGATTTAATAAATTTATACACTTCCATAACAATAAATATCGATTTGGTTATTATTTATATTTCCAGAAGTACATATATAAATATTTAACTTCAATTATTATTAATGAGGTTCCATATCAACATTTTCCATTTCATTCATATACACGCACCATTTTCATATTCACATGAGACAGAAATGTATTGCATTTAACAGCATAATCCCCAAATTTGTAATCAAATTGAAACATTGCGATTTATTACGTTAACATTAATTATGATGTTGCGGAAAAATGAAATAAATGTACCATAGATAGTAGGTAATTAAATAAACATTAAACGAAATCATAGATGTAAAAGATAGCCAATGGCACAATTTCGACATAATCCGATATAGCAATCGTCAATTTACGGGTGAAACTGTTCGCGCTTTCGGCTGAAACGATCAGACGCAACAATTTAACATTCGCCTCAATAAGGGTTGCAGCAACAGTGTGATAAATGAAAGTTCGCGCGAGAAAAATAGAGCGCGCCAGTCGGAAATACTAAGCTAGTATCGGTATTTGAATAATTACTCAACGTCGTTGGCCACGAGTATTTGTACACGCGCGAATCGTTAAAACCGAAGCATCCTGTTTCGTTTCGCACGGTTTGTGCAACCGATCTTTTTCCGTTCGCTCGCTCTCGCCAAACGAAATACCTCGACCATCGGCGCGCGCGATATTTTGCGATAACTAAATCAATCGAAAGTGAAGGAAAAGTGGCAAGAAATGTTCACTAAATACGTCATTTGTGTTGCCCGTTATCCTCTCGTTTTTATTCGAACAACCGACAAAGAATCGAAGAAAGCGTGCACGAACGAAGACACTTTTTCGCTCGATTGCGGTGTTCGACTAATTTGCTCGCGTGTAAATTAACATGATTGCTGTTTTTAAGAAACCGTCGACTGACTAATAGCCACCTCTCATGTATGACTGCCTCTCATGAAGTGTCACGCGCATATAGTCGAAACGGAGCACGCATTCGACCGTTTTGATTACTTTGTGTAAATATACGAATAAATTTTAAACACATATATATATATATATATGTGTGTGTATGTTTGTGTTGGTAAATTGAACATAGAATTTGTTTTTAAACGTAATCTACATTTGTGTCTAACAAACCTACATTCAGAGAAATAAAATGGTTACTATTATAGTCATTTAAATATAGTAAATTTCCAAACTATCCATTTCTATATAAAAATTCTATTATATATAATTGTAGATTAAATATAATGGTTATAGATTATAGATTATACATAAATCTTAGTACCACACACACACAAATAGTAATTTTATATATTTTATCAAATATTTTATCAAATATATCACTTTAATATTATTTTTTATTACACTTTTTATTGTGTAAATTGTTAAAAATATTAAAACGGCATAAAATGTGTGGAAGTACCAGTAGATGGTATTCTATTTAACATAATGGTCAAGATGATAGTGTTTCGAAGTGCAAGTTATGAAATATGTACGCAACATCATTTGTTTAATAATAGCAAAAATAAAATCAAAATATCATGTATTTCGAAAAAATTCTTTTGATTCTTTAAAAATTTATAATTGTATAGTAACCCAGCAATTTAATTTGTCATTATTCGTTACAGCATTTGATGTCAGGATGGCTTTTGGACTACAGTTACAAATGTCAACCAGTCGATTACTCACACAATCCCTCGGCCATCAGGATGGCAAACCTCTGTTGGTGGTATTTCATTAGTAAATTTACGGAATTCGCCGACACGGTGAGTATTACAGACATGATTTTTAACCGCTCTTGCAAATGAAAGACATTATTTTGTAAATAATATTTATTATCCTCTAGGAATTAAATTACGACTTAAGATTTTTATTACGGTTTATTAAATGATAGTTAATTGTAAAATGAATGCTGTTAAATGCGAAATGTCATTAACAACCTGTTGATTAAGAGGCATTTGTTAAATTTTTCCTATTATAATAAATATATATTATATATAATATACCTTCACAGTAATAAAATTTTAAAAATCAAATATATTTACACTCTTAAAGAACAATACATTTGTTAAAAATAAAGCAAGTTACTTCGAGTAGCTATTGTTATTTATATTAAAATATAAAATCTATTTAATAATATTTGTAAGTACTGTATCCATACCAATTTACTTTATCAAGAAAACTGATAAATAAAATGTCAATATGTTAATTGATATTTCAGAATATTGTACTTCCTCATCAGAATCTATAATAACGAACGTTACATTTATTTATCTAAAACTTCATTAATTTAAATAATTTTCCATAATATAGGTTATGTGTCATATAAGTAGCTTACATTTTAATATGAAAGTATGACGTTTATTTATAAATGAATTCTATTTATAATTAATAGAAATATTTTCAATATAAAATGTTGACGTGGAAAAGTAACTTACTTTCGTATTAAATGAATTTTCCTTTGGTGCCCTTATTAAATAGAAAACATAGTTATAGTAAAGAGATTCTATATTTATTATAAAAAATAGTTTTAACAGCATGATATTTACAAAGTAATGTCGAAAATGCGATGTTCATTTTATATTGTATTTATATTTCGTGAAATATTTTTATCTCATATATATATTACAGATATAATTATATATTAATGTAAAAATTATATAAAGATCATTTATGTAACAAATATTATATATACATATGTATGTAACCTAAAATACGTCTCATATATAAATTGTAAAATTACTCTATAAAAAATATAGAATTCGATCTCGAATAAATAATAATCAGTCTATGGATCAGTGCAACAATAAAAATTATTGTTATTAAAAGAGAATGTTATTTTCTAAGATAATTCCGTAATATAATTTCGCGTATTAAATATGAAAATTAAAAATTGAAATCTTTCAAACAGAAATTATTCTGACAAAATAATATAATACTTTCGAAACGTCATTTTTTCGAATTTCAATTAATCCCGAAAAAAGTAAGGAAACATACAACATGGTATAATGATTTACAAAGGAGGACAACGATTACGAATATAAATTACCAACAATTTTTCTCGTTATGTTGATTCGTAGTCAGATTACAGTTTCCAGCGCACTCTTGAAACAGTTCAATGGAAACACGTGAAGTTCACTTACAGAAAGTCAGAAATCGACTTGACATGCTCCTAATT